>QZWR01000174.1:0-29956 GCA_004114325.1 Zoophagus insidians | reverse complement strand
AGGTTTATTTTTAGTGTGACATAATTGCTTCATGGTCTATTTTTAGTTTAACCGAAGAACCAATAATGTACTAAAAACATCCCAATAAATCTCCCCATGACGGTTTCCACAATTCCAGACTAATATTCCGTTCCACCAACATCATCATAGTTTAACCGAAGATAATAATTATTTTATTTATCCCCAATTAAGCAATCCAATGAATTATCATTCCCAATCAAGTAATCCATTGTTTTTATCATTTTATTTTATGCTTTAAACATCAAAGCATATATTCTTTATACTTCTGTCAGGCTTTAGAAGCCTGAGGGGTTGAACTTTTGTGCTGCTGTGTGTTGAACCGAAGTTGCAAGAGAGCAACTTGGGAGGGAATAGAGTCAACGCACAAGAGAGTTAAGTGGGAAAAAGTTATTTTTATTTTTGGTGGTGTCACGTGAAAAATATTTGTAAGCAGCACTGTTAAAATTGTGCTGCTTTTCGTAGTAATAATAAAGAATAACGATTTCCCCCTTTATAAATTTTCTTTTATTATTATATTTTCACCCTTTCCCTCCTCACTATGTCAGAGACAACCCCCAGTCTCTGACAGTGGGAAGAAGTGGGGGGTTTTTCACTCTGACCCCCAAAACTTCCAACCAATCACACACATCACCACGTCACCTTGCCAAGCCTTCCACATCATCCTCACACGTCATCACCTTCTACAACAGAATTCTTCCAAAGAATATTAATAATTCTAGAGTATTAATTATTAAGGAATCCTCTGACACTTCGTATTATTTAATGTAATATTAAATAATAAAGTATCTATTAATATGTTGAATTATTTATAATTCAACAGTTGCCATCCTTCACAGCTAGCATCACTAGGGAGGATTGTAAGGGCTATTTTGAACACATGAAAACCTATCTGTTTCCTTCATTGAGAGAGGAGGTAATTGATAATTGATAAAATAATTTATTCAATAAAGAAAGTTTTTGTTTTTTGGTTTAAAAAGGGTAAAAATGGGTGGGAAAGGGATTTTTTTGATCAAACTGAAAAGAAACACGTGTTTACTCAGATAAAAATTCGAAAAATTCACATGATAAATTACAATCTGCTTTGGAAAACACGTGACCAAAAACAGTTTTTTATAATTATTTTTGGAAAACTGTCAAGGAGATTGGAAAACTTTCAATTCTTTTGGAAAAACGTGACGTCAGTCAATCTGCTTTGGAAAAGTGTTTGGCCTGCACTGGAAACTGCTTTATCCAGAACACTTGGATGCTAATCACGACCAGCAGATACTGCCGAATACAGACAAATTGTGGATTCTAAACTGACTACTGTTTTGTGGATTGTGGTATAATCCTGTTGAGTTGTACACTACATCTTGAACTCAGTAAACTCAAATAAGCTATTAACAATAGATTTTTGAATACAACAATTGCATGTCCGTGATGTTCGATCGTATTTTGCAAGAGTAATTGTTTAGTGATGCGCTCCTTGTGAGGTAGAGTAAAGAACTGAATGAGCAAGGTATGTGCTTATGTATCTATTTATTTTTTTACTCCAAACTATTACTACAATTTACTTTATCAGTCGTCAACTCCAGCGTCCGGGCTTTCATCGCAGCAAGTGTCAACTAATGGGTCTAGAGAGACTTGCTTCTTTTTCTTGGGTGTTCTCCTCTCAATTCCCCTTCTCGAGAGCTCGGCTGATGGTTCTGACAGATGGGAGGAAGGACTACCAAGAACCACAGCGATTAGGAAACAGATTACAAATAACAGTAGGTAGCGCATGTTTAGGAGTGTATATATTGCGAGGTGATAGTTACGTGGAGTGAGATCGAGTTTATGGGGAGTGTTTACAAGGATGTAATATTGACAAAAGTTGGTAATGGAGATGAGGGCAGTGGAAGGCAAGTGAAGGTTTATAGCTCTTGGTTGATAGCAAGAAATGCAATATTTTATCGGTCCTGTGATCCTATTGGTTCATTTATCCTGATTAAAAAATAAATGAAATCTCACCTTGTCCGAGGTTCGAATCCCACCCATGAAAACTGATTCTTAACTAACGCTATGCTATAAGAAAGAGAAGTATTTTATTGAGGTGAAGTTGAAGTGAAGGAAGGAGGGGAAGAGCTCAGAGAAACCAATTTGCTTTAATGTCAATGTATTGTCTTCTAACAAACTCTTTGGTTTGATCACCCATGGGAATCATAAAGTTGTCATAACGCCAGCTTCCTTGGAATCCATGCCTTACGAAATTCCGTTCATCTCGATCATGAAAATGGTGAACACCATGACCAATGGTGGAGAAATATACAACAGGGAGGATTACAAAGTCGGTGCCAAATTTGATGGGATTTCTGGTTTGTTCAATCTTGGGGAAATCGGAAGGATAATTAGCCCTTAAATATTCAAATATTACATCCGTCCATATCCCCGGACCAGTCAACTCCAACACTCCTATTTCAAACAAGTTGTACTTGGAAATCACTTCTAACTGACTGTACACCCGTTCTATAATGTAGAGTAGCAGCGGGTGTTTGGGCGAAAAGGCAAAAGTCCATTGACAAAGCTGTACTACGCGTGCAGTCCCGGGATGTCGATTTCCTTTATAACCAAAAGTGTTATCTTCCTCTACGGCGATAAATGCACTTATTCCCTCGTTCCGCCAATTGGGTATTAATTCGTCCAAAGGTTGGATAGATTCCGTATCGATGTCTGAGTAAAAGCCACCATAAACGTAAACAACCAAATAGCGAAAGAAATCAGCCTTGTAGATTACGTGGGGGAGTTTTGAATATATCTGATAGTAAGCAGGAAAATGACGCTTCACAAAACGGTCCATTTCATCATCAACCCAAATCTTCAATTCATAATCGGGATTTCTAACCTTCCAAGATATTACTGAATAGAACAGTCCTTCATTTTCTGGGACCTTGTATTTCCAGGAGGAGTGGATTAGCCTGGGGATTACCGAATCGGAAGGTTTTGAAGAAATCAGTAATTTGCTCTCAGGTTTGATGATACAAGTTCTTTCCCAGTACCAAGATACGGGGACACATCGAAGTGAATGCAAGAATTGACGAATTATCGAGTGAAAGCGTGTAAATCTAACAAAAACATCCTCAACATCCTCGATCGAATGGAAGGAATAATGCCAGAAGCTAGAAGTCAACCAAACTCTTATGGCATAATTGACGGGCTCAGCGACGCCGGAATTAGCATCTTCAAATTCTTTTATAAATAAGTCGGTAACAAGAGAGTTGGAGATCTCAGGAGAGTAAAACATTTTAGCAGGCAACATAATTATCAAGTTAGGATGTTTCTCCCATAGCTCATAAGAAACAATGTTCATAAAGTAGCCCAAATCTTTGCGATTTTTAGGAATTAGGGACAACCACTTGACGAAAAAAGGCTGTTGTGGTTTTTTGCTATAAACCACGCCACAAAGAGCCTGTCGTAGGTTATCGTGAGGCCAAGTAGCTATGAAGGCAGGATAGTCAAGTAGTTTCAATACTCTGTTGTTAATAAATATCGTCTCCCAGTTGACATAAAGCCCGCCAAATTCCTTGAGTTTGAGCATGCCCAACAGGTCAGAAATATCACCGTTTTCCAAATGGTTGGAAGTGGGAAGGATGGAAAATTCTTCCACTTTTATCCTTTTAACCACTACCAAGGGTTTTATCAATTGCCACCATTCGTCAAGAGGATTGGGTTCATTAACGCACCAAAAATAAATACGAACTGGCTTCAAATATTTAACCACCGACATTACAGACGCATAGTGCAAAAGTGAGAGGCGCTGTCGGAATATTTTGGGATGGAAATTAACCCAAGAAAAGTGAACCAGTTCCAGTTTTGCTGGTGGTTCGGTTCCACCGCAATGTTGTTGAATGTTGAACAAGGTAATAATAAATAACCAGGGAATCAACATTCACTTATCACGTGATATGAGTTTTCAACACTTTATTTCCCTTCACTTGAACCAATTGACAGCGGCTCAAATACCAAACAATTTATGGAAAGATTTGCATTACAAATTATCTGCTTCTACTTTTGCAAGGGTTGAAGGTGTGTTCTCTGTGGATGATGCTCATACTGTCGCTTTGAGCTCTCTGGAGCCACTCGAGAGCATATATTTGGTAAATTTATCACTTAGCAAGTATAAATATCCATAGTTGGAGCATATATTTAGCTTTGAACAAGAGGAATTAAGGAATGAGCTACAAAGTGCCCTTTTCTTTACATCAAATGATGATGGTTATTGGTAGAACTTGGTCAGGATGAGGTGGAAGACTTGAAGGAAACTCTTGAAAAGGCCGGGCTTTTAACCAACAAAATTCAGGCAGGTGAATATTTCCCTTGAAAATGGATTAATCAAGCTTTTAGGATAGCGCGATAGAGGAGGCTATTTGGTATGCCAGCAACGCATATTCTTTAACGATGAACGATCCATACCGAGTTATTTGGAAGTGGTGTAGTTTTTAAGACTTGGCGCAAGTAATTATGTTGAAACAGATGTAATGGAAAGGGCTGGGATGATGATGAAAGATGAACCCAAGGAGCCACAGTTTCAATGGACCACTTTTTACGATGCTTTTAAAGGTCGAGTTGTGTCACTTTGCTGGCCAATTCGATCGGTTAAAGAGGGGACAATTTGTACGAGAAATTTCATTCCTGCCTCGAAATCAGCCAAAGAAAGAATTAACCTGAGTTGTGCTTATTTTCCCGATCAACTGACCCTGAATTCGTCCTATTATCAAGCAGCCTATGATGACTTGTTTGATGATTCACTCATAGCCTCCAACACAACAATGGAGGAGGTATATCCAGAGTATCTAACCTTGGATGGAGAAAAGGGTCGTCAATTGAAAGTTTACCTGGATCCGGGTTATGTAGGGCTACACTGGAGCAGTGTTAAACTTTCAACCGTTGACTTCATCTTAGTAAAGAAACGATCAGAAGCAGACATTTTATGGACCTTTCCAGATGCCAATCGAATGGACAGATGTGAGGCTGAAGATAACGGGAAAAAGCAATGGGTGAACCATTTCCAGGGAGAACAAGGATATACGGTGAAAAAGTTATTAATGTTGAGGCTAAGGAGAAGATACGGCATGAATGGAAGGGACTGGATGCCCAAGGATTATCTGGACTTGAATGAAGAAACCGCTGCTTTTTTAGGCGCGAATTGTAAACAACCCAGCACTTGGATAGCCAAGCCTTGGAATGCCAGTAGAAGTGAAGGATGTATTGTTTCGGATCGATTGGGGGAATTATTGAAAAGTTTGATTACTGGACCAAAAATTGTTCAACGTTGTAACCCCTTCTTTCGTTTTACTCCTTTCCTAGGGGGGAGAGGGCAGATATTGATAATCCCGCCTTATGGACCAATCAACACAAGTTTGATCTAAGAGTCCTGGTAGCGGTAATTTCGATCAATCCGTTACGCTTGTTGATTCCTCGAACCAAGGGAGGTATCTATGCCAGAATAGCCAGTAATCCATATGATCCCAAAAGACTGGATGATTTTACCAGGCAATTTACGGTACACTTTTTCTGATCCTTGGGGGCAGTGGTGGTTAAACGTTGAAGGTTATGAATTATCGAGATGTGCAAAATGCTAAATCATCTTGTCAAGTTCAACAAGCAATTCAAACAAATTATCGCCTTGATTTTGGTGAAGATGTTTTGCCAGTTTTGATCAAAGCTTTGAAAGAATTATTTGACTATAAAATTTCTCCTCCCCTGGTTGGTAATCCAAGGGCTAGAGCTTTATACGGTGTGGATGTCATTCTAACCCTGCCAAACCTTGACCCTGTAATCACTGAGGGTAAGTCTCTCCTTTGGTTGGGGGCAAGAATGGGACTGACGTGGGTGCGGGTGGGGAAAAGTGAATTATTGCCCAGACTTGTCGTTTCCACTCTCTCAGAATCCCCAATTGTTGGCACGCTTATGGGAAGCGATGTTTTTGAAGAAAAACGAAGATGACTTTTATGTCGTTTGTTGATTTCTTATTGATACTACTGAAAGAGAATACATAACCAACTTTTCCCCCCATTCACACACTTTGACTCTCCCCCGAGAGCGGTCCCCAAGCACACATCAATTAAGCTATACCCACCCACTCATGTCTCTTCCTCCGCCTGCATAGAAACCGTGAGAGTCTACCATTGATGCCGTGGTAGAAACACCTACATTGGAGGTTCCATGGTTGGCTGGTGTCATGGGTATGCTATCCCAGTCCGTTCCAGCAACCTTCAACATGGAATTGCCCGATTGTTGCTCTAGGTACAAAGCAGCAAGAAACTCTTCTTGTCTTCTTAACTTGAGCTCTTGCGTCTCAGTTATATCATCCAAAGGAATTTGTTCATCTTCCTCTTCTTCATCTTCATCTTCCTCCTCCTCTTCATTGATTACTATCCCGCCGTAAAAATCCATCACAGTATGGCGCGGTAAACCATTCCCTTTTTCTGTTGCTGGTGAGACTGATCCTGCATTTGAAGCTCCGAAAGAGGACGGAGGAGTCGAGCCTGGCGGTGGATAACTAAACGCCATTCGATTAACCTCCTCGGAATACCTTTCTACCGAAAGACTAGGCGATAAAGGGGAAAGAGGAGAAGAAAGGATGCTAGCAGGAGGAGCAGCTGGTGATTCATACTGTGAAGGATTATTCGGTAAAGTGGGGTTAATTGAGGCTTCAGTTGTGTTCGAAACGGTGGTTCGATGCGAAAAAAGCCGCTGAAGAGAATTTCGTTTCTTCTCAACCGGACGAACATTAGATGATGCCATGGAACTCGAGTCAATATCAAGAGATTGTTGTTGAGCAAACCTAGGAGAAGCTTGGGCTCGTAAAGACTGATGCCTCTTGATTTCTCGTTGTTCCAAGCGCGGAGCACCAAGGACAGAGGAAGTACGAGGAGGTGTATGGATGGACTTTTCTGTTTGTTGCTAACCAAGTATTAGTTAGTCAAATAAGGAGGAGGAGGGAACTTACTGTACGTAAGGAAGAAATGTGGTTATGAATAGAAGGAGGAGGAGTCTCTTTATCAACACATTTTACCCAATTTGGCGGATCACTAACGGTCATTTTTACCGGATCCACGATGGGATCATAAGTTTCATATAACAAATAGTCAAAAGATTTGAACTTTCGCTCAATCAGTTCCAGCTCTTTGGCGTATTTTCCAGTGGGACGAGTGCCTTTTCTTCTGCCCTTTCCTTCTAATGATTCTTCCTCTAAAAGCATCTCTTGAAGATCATGCACTGCATCAAAGTTTCGATCACCCTTTTTGTAGTTAGTTTTACTTTGCTAAAGAGAGGGGGGGAATACCGAGGGGACAAATAATGCTGGGGCTTGTTTTACTTCCACCAAATGCCAGGGAATGCGTTCAAACCAGGACATTCTCATTAAAACAGTCCAAGATTGCTCTTCTTCCTGACTCTTGCGGGAATTGCTTAGAGCATGGACGTTGAGGGTGCAACAAAGGCGTCTTTCTGGATCCCGGTCCAACCAACCCTGCAGCACTTGCATGCAACCGTTGGAAATGTAAGCACTTTCATGCCTCATTCGAGCAGGATAATGAATTGGCTCATTTTGAATCTTCCATTTTACCACGTCTGAGGAATCACCATCAAAGGGACGATGACCGTATAAACATTCATAAAGAACAATTCCCAGGGCCCACCAATCAACCTGATAAGCGTAACCTTTGCCCCTAAACATCTCGGGTGCTTTTACCAAAGAAACAGGGGTTAGTACAAACGGAGAAGGCGCACGTACCCATATATACACAGGTTCCACTTTCCGAGATTAAAGGACGACTAGCTTCAAACTGCGTGGCAATGTTAAAATCGGTCAAATGAACATGTCCTCGTTCGTCCAACAAGATGTTATCGGGCTTGATGTCTCTGTGGACGATGAGCTTGCAGTGGAGATAGCCGAGAGCGGAGGAGAGTTCAGCAAACCAGAGACGGATGACAGATTCATCAAAGGAACGACGATCGAGATGGAAGCGCAAATCACCACCCATCATTAGGTCCAACACCATGTACATGTACTCGTCGTCCTGAAAAGCAAATCTAAGGTTGCAGATGTAGGGATGATCGACACGTTCCAACAAGTTTCGTTCTCTAAAGACATTACGCAAAGCCTCCATCTTGATGCAATCTTTCTTGTTGATATATTTGAGGGCATAGAGTTTTTTGGTTTGTTTGTGCTCGACCATGCGAACTTTTCCAAAGGCGCCTCTTCCTACACATCGCAATAAACGAAAATGGCCCAGATATACTGATGGAGCGGAAACCGATGGGGATTAGTAATTGTTCAGAGGGGGGAGGGAAAAGACGAACCTTCTTCTGGTGATCCATCACCAGGCTTAGCAGAGGTGTTTCCCATGAGCAAAAACGAATTAATGAAATGTTCCGTTTATGCTGGGTTACTTGGGATTAAATAGCCGACGAGATGAAGTGCCAGCAGAAGGGAGATTGATGGGGAGTGCTGTAGAGGGCGGGAGTGGGAGAGAGGTGGGAGAGGTCGCTGTACGCAACAAAAAGTTATTGAGAAAAAAAAAGAGTACAAAACCTTTTTGATTAATTTAATTCCTCACTCATTATTACTTCTTCTCAGTGATCAATGACTACTACTACTGCTTCTCCTTATACTGATGAATGACTACTCCTTATACTGATGAATGACTACTACTATACTGATAAGGACTTATTGATTTAAGAACTACATCTGGGTTAAACCATGCAAACCTCCCAACAAATATAAAATCCTATCCATGGTTTGATAAATCTTCAGCCACAACTTCCATCTCAGCCCACTTAGCGGGTCTTTAATTCCCTTGACTCGCAGCTCTTGATAGTGAGCACTGGATAACTTTGCCAATCGCAAGAGATACCATACCAAAGGGGCAGGATCCCAAGCCGATATTTCCAAAATGTGAGGAAAGAGATAAAGAAGAGCGCCTAGTCTAACCATGGCTTGATCATACTTTACCAGTTCCACATCGATGATAATATCAGCCGGAGGTGGACGAGAAGCGAGAATAGAGTGGATTCGAGCGTGTTGATAATGCACAAATATTCCCATTCCTTTGTCGGATAGGCGAACTGCACCATTTTCTGCCCTAGTAAATAGCTGAAATAACCATTCAGTCAATTCCACCATATCTAATGGTTGTTCCTTTGTGGCTTTTGGCATTAGTTTAACCCAGTATTCATCCTCTCTTTGATGGTTCATTTGGCCGTTATGATCATATAGACTCTTGATTTTCCCCATTAGGCATGGACAATTAATTAACCATAAAACCTTGTCCTTTCGTGCTAATACTGCTGGTGATGAAAGGTCACAACAGGGCAAAATGACAGTTTGACAATCCAGGGAAGAAGTAATAGAAGAAGACCTTTGCACAAATCCCGCAAAGGTATGCATGTTTTCATCCGGATTTATCAGGATTACTTGGTTGATGATGCAGATGCCAGGACGGGGATATTCAACAGGGGAGGAAAAGAGAACATTATTCAACAATACGGGTAATCTCATAACAAAGCGTAATTGTTGATACTTTTCCACCATTTTTAGGACAAAAGTAGCATCTAATTCCTTCTGCAAGGGCAAGTGGTTGGTTAAAAGTACAAAGGCTTGTTGAAGCGTCAATTGGGAAGGAAAAAGCTGGGAAAACTGCAAAGCATAGATAAATCCTTCATCCTCGGCCACCACTGGGACACGAGCAGCACCACGACGTAGCTGGAAAAAAGGATGATGCAGAGGTGGAGGTGTCAAGTGCGCCCTGACCAGGCCTTCAGGACAACCCAGGACGTCCGTTACGAATTGACAGATGATTTGTATCATTTGACAGACATTTTCAGGTGAAAGCCGGTTAGAGAACTGAGCAAAAAAAGACCGACTATATTAACAATAAAATGAGAGATGGTTACTGCAGGGGTCCAATGAGAGACGAGGATTGGATGATTGTAACAAATACTTGCCGAAAAAATCCCTGTTACTCGGCGCCAATATTTGAAGGGATAAAACTTCCGATGCTCCCCAGCATACATTCACTCACTCACTCACACTCTCTCACTTGAACAATCTCCTCCTACTACTCCTCCTCCTCCTACTAATAACATTCTCTGCATCTCTCCACATACAAATGCATCCATTAGTCTTGCTACTACTGGCACTGGCCTCCGTATCGGCTCTACCCACTGGATCGAATTCTTACTCTAGTGTTGATTCATTACGTCTAAACCGTCGTGGCCTGAGCTCATTAGAATCTGATGGCCTAGATAGTGGCGACGGCGCTGATGGCCTTGGTGGAGATGGCCTTGGTGGAGATGGCCTTGGTGGAGATGACCTTGGTGGGGATGACCTTGGTGGGGATGAATCTGATGGGGATGAATCCGATGGAGATGAATCCGATGGAGATGAGTCTGAAGGAGATGAATCTGATGGGGATGACGAAGATCTCGGTGATGATGATTCCAGTGGTGGTGATTATTCAGACGATTCAGGAGATGGTGCAGGAGACGATGCAGGAGATGGAGCAGGAGATGACTTTAGCGGAGGAGATGACATTAGTGGAGATGACATTAGTGGAGGAGGAGATGAAAATTATTGAAGAGCGAATAAATAATAATTAAAATAATTTTTACAAACATTACTTGAAATTATCAAGAACTCATGGCAGTGGTAATCGTAGTAGTACCAGTAGTGACCGTGGTAGTAACCGTAGAAGTGAGAGTGACAGTAGAAGTGGAAGTAGACGTGAAAGTAGCCGTAGAAGTGGAAGTGCTAATCACAGGTGGTGGATTAGCACCACCAGCACCAGCACCAGTACCAGCAGCAGCAGCAGCAGAATCACAGACATCAGTTTTACAAATCCCAGTTGTACAAGCTTCTTTAACAATTTGCTTCAAGTTAGTTTGCTCATCAATTTTACAAACATAACGGTTGAGCTCATCATCCTTCACACAGTACGGAACACCTGTACAAGCCGCATCATCAGTAGGAGGGGAAACGACGACGTGGATAGAAAAGGCCACGAGTAGAAACAAGAATTCCCAAAAGTACGAAATAAACATTACCAGATTAAATAATTATTACAATTAAAGTGAGGGGAGAGGGAGAGAAGTGCTCCCATTTGTGAGAGGATAAACGTGATTTTCCTTTTGCAAACAGAAGAAGATGGATGTTTCTTCAATTATAGGGGGAACTCAACAACGGATAAACTAGTCCCTTCACTCACTCCCCTCACTTGGTACTAACTATCCGTAGTCTTCCTGTTACGGTGGAAAGGTTGATACCAGTGGAAACCCAATTACGACATTTATCACTTTGCGATGTTAATGAACTTCCCATGTTGTTACAGTCTACTAGGCCAGGAGGAGAAGCATCTGGGAGGAGGGGGAGGGAGGAGGAGGAGGAATTAAGTGAAAAGTTGAGGGAAACAAGTAGAGGATCCACCCAGTTGTTGATTAATGCACTTTTTTCCTTGCCTACTACTTGGTCACCCGAGGGGGTTTTAGCCATTCTTCCCCCCACCTCCACGTCGGCGCCCTCAGCGGGTAAACAGGTAGAGGATAGACTACCAAGGGAAAAACCCTTGCCCAAGGAAAAAGCCTTGACTAGATGGGAAAGATTTGCCAAGGCCAAGGGAATTGTCAAGAAGAAGAAGGGTCAAGTCTGGGATGAACAGTTGAAGGCCTTCAGGCCCAAATACGGGTATATCCGCCCAGCAGCTTTCGAGGGAGGGGTGAAACCGGTGGATAAGGATTGGTTGGTGGAAGTACCACAGGGCAAAGATCCCATGGTTGACATGTTTGAGGATAAAAAGCAAGAAAAGGTCACTTTGAAGCAAAAACAAGAAAAACGCCAAAAGCGGAATTTGGAAGAGGCTTATAAAGCAACCAACCCTGCCAATGCGGGTTCCAATGTGGGTGCCAAGGAGGGTGCTAAAGAGGCCCAAAAACAATTAACCCAGAGAGCTTTGTGGTTGGCCAAGAAAAGTACTACCACTTTGGGCCGAGATGACAAGACCAAATCGGATGGGATAAAGATAAAGAACCAGAAAAGGAAGGTGGGGTTGGCGTCATCAAATTAACCTGGGTGTGTGCGCAATAGTACGATCCCTTGTTTGAAGGAGAAGGAGGAGAGGAGAAGCAGTCCCAATTAACCGAAAAGATATTAAAAGAACAAGGAAAGAAGAAACCATTGGTTAATGCACGAAAGGCAAGTTTATTTCCCCTCACCCACATTTAATCCCCCCCCCTCCAAAAGGCAATAAACCAAGTCAAGACCCCGGCCAAGCGACCGGCCAAGCGACCAACCAAGCACTCGGCCAAGCGACGGAAGCCTACATGATGATTTCAAATTTGTAGCTCTGTTTGAGTTCCTTATGGGGGAGAACCATGCAGTTTCGGATCATTACTTCATTAGCTATGCTCACGTGTTTACCTATTGTCCTTAGTTAATACATGTGTGACTCTCTCTCTTACCCAAAATGGCACAAGAATGGAGTAATTTAACACTTCCTTCCGTTTCTAGCATAGCGTCATACTGAGGTGGCAGGGTTCCTTCTACCCGCACCCATTCCCCAATGGTTACTTGTTGACTGACCACGGCATTGAAGACACAGCTAAACATGCCCAGCTGAACATTGTCTAAAATGACTGCTTCTTTGACGCGACATCCTTTACCAATCACCGAATCTGCCCCAATACTGACATTTGGTCCCAACTTTGCCGAGGGATGGATTTGAGCCGAAGGATGTACCCACACATCACCAATGACCTCTGGACCAATAGCACTTGGTTGTAAAAGTTGCTCAGGATGGGAATTTCTCAAATGAGCCAGATAAATTCCATTTACAGGAACTGCCGCACTATCATCTCGATCATCATTAGCAATCAGATCGATGGGGAGAAGGAAGAGGAGAGGAAATACCCAGCAGTTTTAAGGGGACGCCAAACATCTTTAGTTTCCCATACAAACAATTTACGATTACCAGCCAAGCATTTCAACACGTCTTGTTCCAAGCGCAAAGGCTGAGCCGCATCAGACCTTTTAACCAAGGCGAACTCACCATCCTCTTCATCCTCCCAGGGCTGCCATTTCTTTTCTTCCTTTAAACGTTTAATCTGAGCGATTTCTTCAAAGATTTTCTCTGCATCCAACAAATAAACACCACAACTGACCAAATCAGACAGGACCATGCTGTCATTCCTTGGCTTTTCAATATGCAGCACCACTTCTTTACTCTCAGGGTCTTGCACCAAACAACCAAAATTCCTCACCCAATCCTTTCCTACGCGTTTTCCCAAAACTGTCGCTAAGCCTGGATGTTGAGCATGCCAGCCCAGCATTTCAGAAAGCGCCGAGATTGGAAAACTGACATCTGCATTTAGGACGAATAGGAGGTCAGTCCGACCAGCCAGGATTTCGTCTCTAAAGTGATACAAGCCACCTGCAGTGCCCAGACTGGTGTATTCTCTCAAATATACCACTTGGAAGGGATATTCTGCCCTTACTTGAGTAAGAAAGGACGAGAATACTTGTTGATCGAAAAAGCCCACCAAGTAGACTGTACTCAGTCCTTCCACCGTTGCCAAATAGTCCAAATGATGTTGGAGCAGGGGTTTTCCTGCCAACGGGAAAAGTGGCTTGGGGATGTCAAGAGAAAGCGGGCGAAAACGCGTTCCTCGGGATGGACCACCCACCAGAATGACAGCCTTTACATGAGGTGGCATTTCTTTCTCTCCTCTTTTGATGTGATTTTAATAAAAAAACGTGATTTATTTTTTGGTGTCTCCTGCTAATGTTTGCTAATGCTGGTGCTATTGTTGATGCTGGTGCTATTGTTGGTGCTGGTGCCAAGGTCGATGCTTACGGGAATGCTTACGGGAAGGAGGAGGTGGTGGATAATTTATAAGACATGGTAACTGCATAATCTCCACCACAACGATAACAGTAATAATCCCCATAACAACACCAGATAGGACCTGCTAACGTTAATAATGGTAGGAACATTATTATTATTATGGCGGTGGTGGTGGTGGTGGTGGTGGTGGTGAATAGTGGTGAAATAATGCGCATTGTTTCGTTCAATATCGTTCAATGTGGAATGATGTGGAATGGTGTGGAAGGGCGTAGGAGGTGGTGGGGTAAAAGGGTGGATAGGGAAGCATTAAAAATGAAGAGAGTGGTGCACGACGTCTGAACTTTTGATCACTGTTCCATTTACTCTTTGGGTAAGAGGCAGGAGTCACGTGAAGTGACCATGATTGAAGAAGAGAGAAGGTTTGAACAGGAACTCGAGTTTATCCAATGCTTGGCCAATCCCTTTTACCTCCTATGTAACCCTAACCAAACCCTAACTACACAACCACTCACTCGCTGATAAACAGATCTTGCGCAACAGGGATATTTAAACGATGCTAGGTTTATTCGATATCTCACCTATCTAAGGTATTGGCAACAACCAGACTATACCAGATACGTCCACTTTCCTCAAGCCCTGGAATATCTGGATAGATTAACCAGCGATGCTCAGTTTCGAGAAGATATCAAGAGGATAGAAGTTGCTTTTGCTTGTTTGCAACAACAACAAGATGGCTGGAAATTGGAAAGAAATCCCTCTCTCAATGACACCAGTGGTGGTGGTGGTGGTGGTGGTGGTGGAAATTAATGTTTTTATTTCAATATTACTGACCAGTCCTTGACGGTTACCTTTCCATACTATCCCTTCATTAATACACCAATCCTACCCGTAAGGGAATTACCTGAATGGCTTCCAATTCATCTTTTAATCTCCTGGCCAATGGTCCTGCTTGACTATTAGCATCGGTTGGGTCAAGGGGAATCTTCAAGTCCAACTCGCCATATCTGATTTCCTTGATAGGACTGACTATGCAGGCCGTTCCAGTTCCAAACATTTCCAGTAATCGGCCCTCATTGATGGCTGATCGGACCTCGTTCATGCTAATAGCTCGCTCAGAAACTTGGAATTCACCCCAGGATTTTGCTAATTCAAGCACCGAATCACGAATAACTCCAGGCAGGATGGTTCCATCGTCCAGGGGCGGAGTTACCAATTCAGGAACTAGTCCAGGTTTGTGGGCGTAAAAGGAGGGCGAATTACCTGAATCGGATGCTCTTTTCCAATAAACAAAACAATTCATGGTTCCCACCTCGGTTATATGATCATTAAATAGCCATAATACTTGCTGATATCCCAATTTCGCCGCTTCCAATTGTGGTAAAACACTTGGTGCATAATTACTATCTCAGCACACACACACGCCACAACATGAGACTACTAAAGGTCAAGAATTACCCGCCCAATTTGTTATTCCCAGCTCCACCTGGCCAAGCACGACAAGCCTTGGTCTCAGCCCAAAGTCTAACTGCATTAAAGCCAGTTCGATAATACGGACCCACAGGAGAACAAATGATATAGAGAAGCGCCTTATTCGGTGGTGCGACTCCCAAAGTAGCCTGAGTACCAACAATCACTGGACGAAGGTATAAGCTATAGCCATGTTCAGCAGGAACCCAACGTTCATCCAATAAAACGAGTTTTTTCAAACATTCCAAAATTTCTTCTTCTTTTACCATCTATCCTTGGTTTTCTTAGCATTAATGGTCTTTTGCAGGGGAGTGGGGAGAAAGGGGAGAGAAAGTACAGGTAAACAGATTCGCCTGGCTGAACGATTCAACCTTTTCAAGTTCATGTCTGGACGAAATAACCTCAGGTTTCCTGCTTCATCTCTATAAGCCTTCATTCCTTCAAATGCCTACACTTTTAGCTTAACAGGGGGAAAAAGGAGAAGGAATACCTCAAAAGCATAATGAAAGACACTACAACTGGGATCCAAGCTAAGGTTTTGATATGGCATGATTCGTGGTGAATGCCAGCCCTTTTCAGTTTCCCATTCGGCCATAAACATATGATCGGTAAAGGTATGACCAAACACCAGGTTTTCCAGCGGAACCAGTGGTTTGGGAGTCGTGGTTTTATGAATCTTCGTCTCCTTGGCCTGCTCACCAGGTGGTTAGGTGTGTTAAAAGGAGGTTGATTACGTTCAAGCCTCCCTTGGTGGTCAAGGTGGAAGAAGTAGAAGCAAAATATCGAGAGAATTGTGGATATATGCGAATTCTTGACAACATATTTTCCCCCTCTTACTAATCAGCAACCACAAAGAAGTTGAGAGCAAAAAGTAACACCCCGTGAGATAAAAAGTGCGGGGTATCCCACAAATCACGTGGCAATTAATTATGACATTTAATCACATCCCTCCCATAGTTGAAAGGGGGAGAAATTAGTTCTTACCCACAGGGGGATTTTAAAGCCGTGGTTCTATGAAGGAACTACTGATCGAATCACGTTGCCAAACACCCCACATCTTTAGCCCTTAGAAGCTAAAAACCAATAATTTTTGGATCTCCTAGTGAGATTTTTATTTCCCCTCCTTCTCTCTTGCACTACTACTGGGCGTTGATGGGAGTTGGTTGGGATGGTGGTGGACTTGTCGGACATTCATGTTGATCCTCGTAGTGGAGAGATATGTAGCAAATTCCTCCCAATCCTCACCACCTTCTCCATTCGTAGCACTCAGAGCACTCGAAGCATCATCAGACAAGAGATGTTCAGGAAGTGTTCCTTCAATGATTCTGGGAACTCCGTGATACGCCCCCCGACTGGGTCCCAACATTATCAAGACATCCCCACTACAAAGTCTCAGGGCGAGTGGAGGAGCTTCCTTGTCTTCACCACCGATCAAAAACACACAATCATGACCAAAACTACCAACTTGTTAATCACCAATTATAAAAGGTGGGGAAACCCACTCTCACCTAAAGGAAATAAGTGGGGCAGATTGATTTTCTTCGCTTTTATCAACATGCGCTGTTAACGAATCCTTCAATTGATAGAAATTCACCACTCCTGCCTCTGGGTGGTATTCCTTGCTCTCTAGAAATGGCGAGTCTATTGCTTGTACAATCGCCCTGGTCAATTGGGTCAATTTTTGTGGAATTGGTTGACGTTGATGCGAGGGATAAGTCTTGCTACTCCAGTCATATTGATATCCCAGTGTAGTCCATCTCAGCTTGTACAGAAGGGAAGGATGTTTCCAAACCCCTTCTGGTGGGGTTTCTGGCAAATGAGCGTCGAGGTTGGTATGATTAGGAGGTTTGGCATATTGGGTCAAGATTTCCCTAATCCATTCTCTTTGCTTTACCGGTGATAACCATTGTGATAGCCATATCAAGCCTATCTACTTCTTCTTTCTACGCCTAGGTTGGAAAGAACTAACCTGGGACCGATTTAACATAAAATGCCCTTTTTCTCTCTCCTTCTGGTTTTCCAACCTCTTCCTCTTCTCCTCCCAAAGGTTTGAATTCTATCAACTCCTCCTCCTTGCCACTCCCTCGAGCATCCAAGACTTGATCGTATGAAGGTGGTGGAACCTTGGACCGATAATATCGCTCGGCTGTTCTAAAGGCCGTTTGATTTGTACCAGGAGGAGCTCTTTTTTTATTTTCCACCAGTTTTTGTTGTTGTCTTTTTGATAAACTTTTTCCATCTTCAGCAGCAGTGGTGGTGGTGGTGGTGTCTTGATATGGATCATCTTTATAAAAGTCACTCATTCTTGGCTCAAGGAAAGAGGAGAGTTTATTAAAGTCGTACTTTCAACAACTCTGTCAACTGCGCATATATTAAATCGCTAGTATCTCCTGCTATTGATGTAAGCAGATTTCGTCGAGTATAGTAATCCAACAAAGGTCTGGTCAATTCTTCATACTTTTCCAGCCGTGTCTTGAACACATCAGGCGTATCATCAGGGCGTTGACTCAGCGCTTCTCCAGTAACATCATCTTTACCAGGGATCTTGGGAGGATTATAAAAAGTGTGATAAACCCGACCCGAAGGAATATGAGTCCAACGATGGGTAATACGTTCGAGGATAATGTTTCTTGGTACGTTCAAATGCACCACCATGTTGAGCGAAGGTCGACGGGTTTGCGCCAATCTTGCATCCAAACTCTCGGCTTGTTTCAACGTTCGAGGAAACCCGTCCAATAAGAAGCTCTTTTTACGGCATGATCACAAGGTAGTGGTGTGAAAGTACCTGATTGGGATAAAGGTTCAATTCATCCTGGATCAATTCCACCACCAGTTCATCAGGCACCAGATCTATCCATTGAATCGAACCGACGACATTTGCGCATACCTCCTTTTTCCAACATGGCCCGAACTACCACGCCCACACTGGTTCCTTGCAAAATGTTCTTTCTCAACACATCACCACTGGCAATGGCTGGAATGTGGAAATTCTTCTGGATCCTAGCGGAAATGGTCCCCTTTCCTGTTCCCTGCCAATAAGCGCCATATGGAAAACACGTATACTGGAGCCCCAAGTAGCAATAAACGAAGAGGAGTTTTGCTGTTGGTGGTGGCGTAAAAGCGCATTTACCACGTGACATTTGATGGGAACTTTTTGAAAGGTTTAGCGACTTGGGTAAAAAAAGATGAAGGGGGAGGTGAAAAGGAATTTTTTTTTTCTTCTTCTCTCTCGCTCCTCGCTCTCCAACTCGCTCTCTCCACTCTCTGTGTGCTCTGCTCTTCTTTGCTTCTCGAGTTGTCACTTAGTGCGTGCGCTCCTCTCCTCCTATTGTCTTTACCGCACACACGATCCCCTTCTCCTTCTGTCTGTACCGACTCCTCTCTCAAAAAGCGTTTCCTTTAAATCCGGTCCCAACAGCCAATCACTAATTCTCTTCTGTGTGCATCCTTCGTGTCACAACAACAGGTAGTAGATATGTCTGACGAATCCGCCAACATCACGGCCACTCCCCCTCCTCTCGCTACTGAAGACGCTGCGGCTCCCAGCTTAACCTTTGAGCCGCTGATTGAAAATGTGGCCGATACCCCCATCTCGCCTACCACCGAAACGAAACCGACCATCGAAGCCGATGGGAACTCAGAGCTAACGCTTCGTGCTCTGGTTAGTACAAAGGAAGCCGGGGTGATTATTGGCAAAGCGGGAAAAAACGTTGCCGAGTTGAGAGAGTTGACCGGGGTTAAAGCCGGAGTTAGTAAGGTGGTCCCTGGTGTTCATGACCGTGTGCTCAGTGTCACTGGAACCCTGGACGGGGTTGCCAAGGCCTATGCCATTATTGCTCAGACCTTGCTCGATAATCCGGTCTCTGCTCCTCCTGATCAGCCATTGCAACGAGCACCCGCAAATGCTATTACTTCGCTACGTCTATTGATTTCTCATAATCTAATGGGCACCATAATTGGTCGTCAGGGATTGAAGATCAAGTACATTCAAGATGTCTCGGGTGCTCGCATGGTGGCATCCAAGGAGATGCTACCGCAATCTACTGAGCGGGTGGTGGAAGTTCAAGGAATGGTGGACTCCATTCGAGTGGCCGTTTGGGAGATTGGAAAATGCCTAGTGGAAGATTGGGAACGTGGTGTAGGAACTGTGCTTTATAATCCTGCTGTCCGTTTAACCACCAATACTGCGCTGGCAGCCAGTCTTAGTCAGCCAGGATCTGCTCTTACCAGTCCCGTGCAGCTTTCCTATGGTGGCGCAAGACTTCCACGCACTGGAAATGGCGCAGACTTTGGAGCAGCTTTATATGATGCCGGTTATATGGCCCAACCAGAACTCTATCTCGCCAACGTGCGTACTCAACAAATATCGATTCCTGCTGATATGGTGGGCTGCATTATTGGAAAGGGCGGAAGTAAGATTTCAGAAATCCGTCGCTTGAGTGGTTCGCGCATCAGCATTGCCAAAGTGCCGCATGATGAATCGGGTGAACGCATGTTTACCATTACTGGGACGCCAGAATCGAACGAAAAAGCTCTTTATTTGTTGTATAATCAATTGGAGATGGAGAAGGAGAGAAGAATGAATGCGGGCGGTGTGCTTGTTGAAGAAGAACATTAGCTTTATTGTGTGACTGTGTGTGTTGTGGCATTGGTGAATAAATCTCAAGTTCTGCTCGCACTCTTTCTTTGTTTATGGTGATTTATTTTATCCCGTAAAACCTACTCTCTTTAAATAATCCTTCCAAGTATTGGTGTTTGGTCCTGGAGTGGCGTTCCAAAGCTTCATGTTGTAAAATTCAAACATTTCTCTTAAATCGTCTGATAACTGAGGCCAGGGACCTTGTTGATACACCGCAGGAACTCCGGTCAATTCAGTGAAATCTTGAATCATTTTCTTTGGCGTGGTCATTTCTCCCACTGCTACTAAAACCTGACCTCTGTACTGAACTGGGTCATCCAATAATCGAAGCACAAAGTTCTACCCTTCCTTTGGTTAGTTATTAGCAAAGGGGTGGGAAAAGGAGGTACGCCGAAATCATGACCAATATCACAGGCAGGTAAAAGGGCATCATCACTTAACGGGGTGTACCAAGTGACCACGCCTTGGTCATTTTTGCTTGGCTTCATCATTCCAGTAAAGTTTTCCATATAAATCCCCGGGTAAACAAAAGAAGCATTTTTAACCTCTCCTTTGCTCAACTTTTCCCTTATGTATTGTTCTACCCTGTTTTTACCATCAAAGTGAATAACCTCCTTTAGCTTTCCTTGGGTCATCTTGGCAACATTTGGCAGGGAACTCCAGATATAATGGTCAACTCCCGCCTTGACAGCAATATCAAACAACTGTTTTCCTTGAGCTTCTTCTAATTCCGGCTTGGCGAGAATATCCGGTTGATAGAAATTGGTAACAGCAAATACTCCATAAGCCCCTTCAAACGCCTTTTCAACGGTGGTTGGGTTGGCCAGGTTGAATTCCACCAAGTTGACCCTTTCGGGATGCGCCTTTAATAGTGCCTGTGCCCCATCGCTATTGACATTTCTGGTCCCTGCCCTAACCAAGTATCTCCCAGAGCCTGCCAAAGACCGAACTACACTTCCTCCCTGGGCTCCAGTTGCCCCCAAAACTGTAATGACTTTCAAACTGCTCATCTTCTTGGTCCTTAATTTGAATTATTGACAAGATTGATGGATTGATCGATTGATAATAGTGAGTGAGTGTCCTTACAATAAAATAATCATCCATTTATACTTTTTTTGATTTGTAATAACTTCTCACGCTTGGATTTGTAATACCACTACTGCCCTTAGAATCTCCTTAGTAATTCACCGCTGTTATTATTAAGCTAATTTCCTTATCGTAAATTCTTGAACAACCCCGATTTAGCCCTTTAAAGAGAGATTTAACAGGAGAGTGGCAATAGTAAGAGGGGGTGACATTATCATTCGATGATTGCCCAAGATGGTCACAGCAGCATGTGATACATCCCACTCAAAACTTCTCTATCATGTGCCTCAGCGCTATCTGTGATTGCAGGCAAGAGATACTTCAACAGTTAAGCTTAGGACGTGTGTTGTCCGAGCATGAAGATGAAATCACTAAAATTCAAGGTATTTCTCCTTCTCTACACTTGCCCCCTTCTCTACGTCATACTAACACTCTACTGGGGACCTAGAAGCTACTCATGTAAGTCATATTTCCCACCAATAATCCCCCCTCCCTGCAGGCCATTAGCGGACGTCGTTATGCGGTAAAAGTATACGATAAAGCCAAACTTACGCTGGAAACTTCTCGCTTTATGCGGAATGAAGTGCACATTTTAAAACAAATCTCGTCTAAACATCTAAACCTGCTTACTTTGCACGAGTCCTTCGAGTCCAACAGTCATGGTAATCCTCTTTTACCCACTTTGTTAATCCCTACTGTCTGCGTAGTCTATCTTGTTATGGATATGGCTGAAGGAGGTGACCTTTATGAACACATTGTTCAAAACAGTTGTTTTCAAGAAAGAGAAGCTGCTCGTCTTGTCGCTTATTTACTCTCGGCCATGGAATTTCTTCATCAATTTGATATAATCCATCGTGGTAGGTCTATTAATAATTTTCCGTTTTACTGTACTGTTTTGAGGGCGTAGATATTAAACCAGAAAATATCTTTTTCTTAAAGCAAAAAGATCTTGATTCAGTAATGATTGCTGATTTTGGCTTGGCTTGTTTTTTGGAAAATGGATCAGCTTCCACTCCTTGTGGTACTATGAGTTATATGGCACCGGAAATGTTGAAAGGTCGTTCTTATGGAAAACCTGTGTAAGCTTTTGGGTCCTGATTCAACCTTGTGTACTAATATGAGGCGTATGTGTAGGGATTTATGGGCGATTGGAGTTTTGACTTATTTTATAATTTGTGGTTATACGCCATTTGAACGAGAAATCGTTTTGGAGGAAGAACAAGCGATATTCTCTGCAGACTTTGATTTTTACTACGAAGATTGGTTCATGGTTTCCCTGGAAGCGAAACAATTTATTTCTAGCCTTTTGAAGTTGAATCCTTCGCGGAGATTGACTGCAAGTTCTGCCTTACAACATCCTTGGATTTTGAAATATTCTTAGACCAAGCCAGTTATCCTTATTCGTCATCACTCGTGTGTGTAGTAATACAAGTTCTTTATATCTATCTATCAATAAGCTCCAATTACAGCATGGCAAACATTTGTTTTGTTTCAAATGTGGTGACAAAAAGTTTCAACTTTTATTAATTTTTATCACAAATTATTAAATGCCTGATGTTCACGTGACACCACGGGTGGCGAAGCGTGTAAAAACAAACTGAAAAAAAAGTTCCTTTCACTCACTCTCTCTCTCTCTCACTTAACACACTCTTACCTTTTAACGATCATAAATGACTCAGGATCCACAGATTAGTTTTTCGCCTCACGACCATAACTATAGATGGAGTCACATCAACTCCAGCTTCCAACAACAGGTGATTCTGCAAGAAGAAAACCTGGAATTGCTTATAACTGGCTATAAAACCGTTCCTGCCTATAAGGGTCTTCTTTATTTTTCATATGCCGCTACTTTGGGCCTATTTTATTTGATCTGCCGTTGGATTCCTCGTCTTCAAATTGTCCTGTCCTCGAAAACCTGTTCCTTTGACTCGGCCGATAACCTTATAATCGAAAATAACCTTGGTCAACTAGAAATCCTTCCCATCCTCACTATCCCCTTTGACGGTGTCCTCAGTACTGTTTTCCCCGCTGAAGCAGACTCCCGCAAAATTACCGAGTTGAGAATCTTTGATTTTCACCATTTGCGCTTTATCCATCATCCGGCCTTGAACAAGTTTTTAACCGCCAAGTCTTGGAAACCTGCTGAATGGAGCACCCCCGCTGAATTTGTCAAGGGTCCCTCTGAGCTTGAAGTTAACCAGCGTAAAATCTTTATTGGATCAAATGTCTTGGAAATTGACAATCCTGGCCTTTTAAAGCTTCTTATCAATGAAGCCCTTAACCCGTTCTATGTATTTCAGGTCTTTTCGGTTATTTTATGGTGTTTTGAGTACTACTTTACCTTTGCCACTGCCATCGTCATTATTAGTGCCATTGGTATTGCCACCACTTTAAGTCAAACTCGCAGGAATATCAATCGAATGAGGGAAATGTGTCGTTTTTCTTGTCTGGTTAGCATCTTTAGAAATGGTCAATGGCTCACGCTTGATTCAGAAGAAATTGTTCCTGGTGATATCCTCGATGCTCTCGAGTTGGACGTGTTTCCCTGTGATGTAATCTTACTGGAGGGTGATTGTATCGCCAATGAAAGTATGCTCACTGGTGAATCTGTCCCGGTGCACAAGAAAGCTGCGGATTACGCCATCGTTGGTGGCATAGATCGAGGTGACACCAATCTATCCTCTTCCATCTCCAAGAACAGTCTTTATGCTGGGACTAAAAATATCCGTGGCCGTCCTGAGGAGGGTAAAAGTAGGTTTGAACCAGGGAAACTTCCTGCTTTGGTGGTTAGAACTGGCTTTGATACGCTCAAGGGTTCTCTCGTTCGTTCCATGCTCTTTCCAAGACCAAACAAGTTCAAGTTTTATGAGGATTCTTTCAAGTTTATCGGAGTTTTGGCCATGATTTCCATGGTTGGTTTTGTCGTTTCCATCTTTTTGCTCTCTAGCTTGGGTGTCACCGCTGATCTCATTGCCCTTCGTGCCCTCGATTTGATTACCATTGTGGTGCCTCCCTCTTTGCCCGCTTCCTTGACCATTGGAATGAACATTGCCCTTAGCAGATTACGCAAACTTGGCGTTTATTGCATCAATCCTCCTCGTGTCAATATTGGTGGAAGAGTCAACATCACCTGTTTTGACAAGACCGGTACTCTGACTGAAGAGGGTTTGGACGTCCTCGGCCTTAGAGCTAGTAATTTGGAAAACAGTGTTTTTGATGAATTAACCGCCAATGACCTTAACCAGAGCGAACCATCGAGCAATTATGAACATTTACTTCATGCCATGGCCACTTGTCATTCAATCAAACTTGCGCATGAAGAGCTCATTGGAGATCCATTGGACTTGAAAATGTTTGAATTTTGCAAATGGTCATTGCGAGAACAGCTACTGCCAGGGATTCTTCCTGATGATCCTTCTACGCCTGTCGTTATAGTTTCTTCTCCCACCAACCCTGATGATAACAAGCTGTTTGTTTTCCGTGAATTTGAATTTATCTCTGGCTTGCGTCGCATGTCAGTCATTGTTGGAAGGGATCATCATCAATTGGAGCTGATTTGTAAAGGAGCGCCTGAAGCATTGATTCCTTTATGCCAACCATCTACCTTGCCCAGTGATTTTGACGCAGTTTTGGATGATTATACCAGGAGTGGTTATCGTGTCTTGGCCTTTGCTCGTAAATCACTCAAGGCTGGAGATAATTGGAGAACTGTGCAAAGAGAAGAAATGGAATCGGAATTGGAATTTACTGGTTTCATTATTTTTGAGAATAAACTCAAGCCTGCAACTGCGGGAGCTATTTCTCAGCTCAAGGGTGCCAATATAAGAACTGTCATGTGTACAGGGGATAATCCTCTTACTGCAGTCAGCGTGGCGAAAAAGTGTGGCATGGTTAACAATTCCACGCGAATTTATACGGGTGTTTTTGAAGTTTATGGCGAAAATAGCCAGAAACTTCGATGGAAGGATATGGACCATGATGGCCATTACTTGGAAGAAGAAGAGGGTGAAATATCCATTGTTAAAAAGTCCAAGAAATTAATGAATAACTGCGCCGCTTCTCCTATACCTCAGTCTTCATCTCATCAACCTGGCGATTATGTCCTCGCTGTCACTGGAGATGTCTTTTCCTGGCTCTTAACTAATGGATCTGCCTCTGAGATTAAAAGGATGCTGGATCAAGGGCAAGTTTTTGCGCGAATGTCACCCGAGGAAAAACAATTGTTGGTAGAAAGTTTGAGAAATCTTGACCTTTGCGTTTGTTTCTGCGGTGATGGAGCAAATGATTGTGGAGCTTTAAAGGCGGCTGATGTTGGTGTTAGTTTATCCCAAGCTGAAGCCTCGGTAGCTGCACCATTTACCAGTCAGATCATGGACATTTCCTGCGTTATTGACGTAATTCGTCAAGGACGAGCTGCTCTAGTTACTAGCTTTTCTTGCTTCAACTTTATGGCCCTGTACAGCATGATTCAGTTTGTCACTGTATTGTTATTGTACACCAAGACTGTAACGCTAAGTAACTGGCAGTTCCTTTATATCGATTTCTTCATCATCTTGGCCCTGGCCACAACTAGTAATCCTCTTTAACCCTTACCATTACTAACTCTCATCCCATAGTGGGTCGCACAAAGGCATACACTAAACTTTCGTCCAAACAACCAACCGCTAGTTTAATCTCGGCTGGTGTACTGGTTTCGTTGATAGGACATGTAATCTTGCAAGCGATTTATCAAATAGCGACTGTTTATATTCTTCGTCACAAGCCCTGGTATTCGACTTACAAGGTTGAGGGGCTTTATCGATGTGCAGATAATGCGGCGCTATTTGTGGTTTCTTGTTTCCTTTACATCTTCACTGCGATTGTTATTTCCAAGGGACCGCCTTTCCGATTGTCCATTTACCGAAATGCTTCCTTTATGTTTTCGGTCTTGTTATTCTTGGGCTTCTCGGCCTTTTTGAATTTTGCACCTACTGCTATTGAAAAGATGGACATTGTTAGTTTACCCATGTCTTTTCGATGGGAGCTGCTGCTAATCAGTTTATCGTACTTTTTTGTAGCACTCTTTGCTGAGAAGTGGGTGTTTTCTTGGCTGGGCGAAAAACTAAAACCAATAAAAAAACAATAGACACCACTCCATTGTACTTTTACCCCCTTCTTTCCTTATTATGTGTTTTCTCTAACAGTAAAGTAAACAAGGGTGGAGGAGGAGGAAGAAGAAGCAAATAAAAATAAAATTATTATTTTGTAACCATATGCATCGCCTCGGCCAGATACTTGACATTCTTCGAGGTGACACCGGCCATGGAAATCCGGCCATCCTTGGTGAGATATACGTGGTGTTCTCTTATAAGCAAGTCAACCTGTTCGGCATTTAACCCAGTAAAGCAAAACATTCCAATCTGATCCGTAATATGGCTCCATCCATGGCTGGAACCAAAGTCTTGTTCTAAATGGTTGCGAAGTTGTCTTCTAACCGAGATGATACGATCAGCCATTCCCTTTACTTCTCCCAACCTGCCCCACATTGAGCAACGCGTTGTCAAAGAAAGGAGAAATACCATTCAATACGAAGTGTTGGGTCATTCAAAACTCTTGCTGCAATGCGAGCTCCATGAATGGGCGGATTGCTGTACATGGGTCTGATGATAATCTTGAGCTGACTGTCAACTCGTGCTCGCTCAGCTGCATCTTCACAAACAAACGAAATCGCTCCCACACGTTCACCGTACAAACCCATGTTTTTGGCAAAGGACTGAGCCAGGGCAATACGGTGTCCTTCTTCCACAAAGTGTCTCAACGCATAGGCATCTCGCTCAGGCAAACCACTAGCAAATCCTTGATAGGCCATGTCGAAAAACACAAACAAATCTCGGTCCTAAATATCACCATCTGGCGCACAAAAAAAAGAAAGGATTACTTTGATTCTTTGAGAGATTTCACGCCATTGTTCATGCGTGGGATCCACTCCAGTAGGATTATGAGCACAAGCATGAAGAAGAATAATCGAGCCAGGTTCCATGGACTTGACATCTTCCAAAAAGCCAGTCAGGTTAAGTCCATTGGTCTTTTTATCATAATAGCGGTATTGTCCAATGTCTAGGCCCGAATCTCGAAAAGTGGGCGTGTGATTTCCCCAAGTGGGAGTAGGAAGATATATTTTCTTTGGCCCATTGTCATAGAAGCGAGAAAGAAACGCTCCTCCCAGCCTTAAAGCTCCAGTGCCAGAGATTGACTGGGCAATGGAAAGCTATGACGGGGTGGTGATTAGCAGGGGAGTTGAATTTTACCGCATGGTTATTAAGAATTCGGCTCTCTGTTCCATAGGCCAGTTCAGCAGCAGCTTTGGTAAAGTCGGGGTAACCAGAGATTGGTAGATACTCTTTATTTGCATCCGAAGCAATAAATGCTGCTTCAGCCTATTTCTTGTTGGTAAATCAAGCCAATTTTCAAAAGCAACCTTTTTAACGCAGCCAAGTACGTATGGCTTTCCTTGGTCATCACGATAAGCACCAACGCCGAGGTTAATTTTGCGCGAATCTTGATCGCGCTTGTACGCTTCAGTCACACCCAAGATGGGGTCAGGAGGGCCTAAATATTAAAACAGCATTTTGTGTAAGCTAATACCTTGAGGAACGTTGGCCCAAGTGGAAGCAAAGACACGAAGTCCGATGGTTCTTTTGAATAGGAGTGAACGCGTTAACATGATTTTTTGACAGAGAAGGAAGTGAAAATTTTTCCTTCTTGCTGTGTGTGCATCACCAGTACTTTAACACTTGCACACCTCACAACTTGCAGCGCTTACTGATAAACCATTTGTATAAGCAAGCAGTAACAACTTCTAAAGCAAAGCAAGGATTAGGTAAAAAATGGACTTGAGAAATCCACATACAATTCGTCAAGCAGATTTAATGAGAAGAATAATTTATAGCGTAAATAAACTAAATGCAGCATTCAACATTGTCAACAACCGATTACAAGTAAGTCCAGTTTTATTAATTAAAATTACATAGAAAATCAACGAAACAAATGCCAATATTGTCGTTGTTTCTGGCGTGTGGCAGGAGTACTCGCGTAGTCTCAAGATTAACCTCACAGCCAGTGGACAGCTTGACCAACCCGCTCTTTCGGAATAAACACTGCTATTACATCTTGTTAAATTTACTAATACTTGAATTAAAACGATGAAAATGACGACGATGACGACGAGGGATGGAAGTGGCGAGCAATCGACGTAAGACAAGTTAGATCCCCATTTTCTCCAAAAAAAGTCTTCTTTTCTCCACTCACACACTCTCACTCTTATCACTCAAATTTATTATTAGTCTTGTTTTTTGTAATTTTAATACTAATTTTGTTTTCTTTGCAATTTCTCTGGTTTTTTCGGTTTCATAGCTTCACCTGTAAGAACAGTCTCCACTCCAAGGTAGCCTTTTTCCTGGTGCTTATCTTGTGGCATAGGTTGAGTGTGTAAACTGCGGCATAGATGAATGTCAACCAATTATTGAATGATGAAGCTGAGGTTTATAGCGTGTCATCCTGGTATGAAACTCACTTGGAAGCAGAAGAAGAAGAAGAGGGTTATGAAGATGCTTGTGAGTCTGTAACTGTAATATGTCCCACTGACCCCATTACCACCTCGCATGGAAATAGTACCACACTTAGTAAGAAATTCACTAGTAACAAATTGAATGAACGAGAAGGCGTCGTAAATTACTGCGAATGGCTACATTGTGAAAAGTCCTTTCGTAGTTTCGGGGAATTACTCGATCATATCACCTTTGATCATGTCGGCATGGATTGCGTAAATTTTTACCATTTATTTAATGTATAGAAAACCTTAGACCAAACCGCTCTATCGCTGTCAATGGAAAGAATGTGGAAGATTTGACCTTCCCTTTCAAAAGCGGCACAAGTTCCTCAACCATCTGCGCACTCACACTGGCGAAAAACCCTACACTTGCGAAAAAGAAGGTTTTTATTTTCTCCCTTCTCATTATTGTTCAGGCTGTGGGAAATCGTTTGCCAGGGCTGATTCTCTCACTACTCATCGCCAGGTCCATCTGCCTGAACGCCCATACGAGTGTGAGGATTGCGGAAGGCGGTACTTCCAGGTGAGGTCACTGAGAAAGCACTTTCGGCTAACTGGCCATGGAAGCGGATCTTCCTTGTCCACGCCAAATTCTGCTTCTCTAATCAACGCGGATTCTACCTTTCCTTGGCTGGCCTCCAATACTGAATCCCAAAAGACCACTCCTTTGAATAATTACGACGTGGATATGGCGTCCAATAAGTTGGATTACCCAGACGAGGACATTTTACAAAAGAGAAGACACAGCTTTTTGATATCCGCTGACAGTGAATCAAATGGAACTCCACCTGGAAAACCTCCACGGATGATTTCTTCTTCAATGCCAGCGACTCCTATTGTTTCTACACAATCCTCCGCCTGTTTAACGTTGGAAACGATAAAATCCACGTTGCTGGGAGAAGGATATGATCGCTTCTATGTGCGCGAGAATCATTCCAGTGGTGGTTAAAGAATGAGAGGGAGTTTTTTGTGTGTATATATTACTACGTTTTGACTTTACTAACACCGACCGAACATGGACCTCGGCATAAAAAAAGTTGTTAAATTTTTTTTTGGAAATAAAACGTCCCAAAAGGCATTTACAAGAAAAAAATCTTTTCCTGAAATGGCGCTAAAAGTAACACTCACATAATTCCTACTAATCTCTCCCCTCCCAAAGGCACAATTAGAGCAATGGCAAGCTGCGATAGAGTCTTATGATCGAGGCGATTATTCATCTTCCTTGGATTTATTACGGGTAACCTTGTCTTCCCGCGTATTGGTTTATACAATGTGTGTGTGTGTGTGTGTGTGTGTGTG
>QZWR01000173.1:0-30005 GCA_004114325.1 Zoophagus insidians | reverse complement strand
TCGACGGAAAGATGAACGCTGAAGGTTATACCAACATCCTAAACGAAAACTTGATGAATTCTCTGTTGCATTACGGCTTGAATGCAGATGATATCATTTTCCAGCACTACAATGATCCTAAGCATACCTCAAGAAGGGTTAGTGAATGGCTTAGAAATCATAATATCCGCGCCTTGGAAAGGCCAGCACAATCCCCAGATCTAAACCCGATTGAATATTTATGGCAACACCTCAAGCAGCAACTTGCAAAATACGAGACGGATCCAACAAGCATTTTCAACCTGCGACAGCGTATTGAAATAGAATGGAGCAAGATACCACCCAAAATTTGTTGCAATCTAGTGGAAAGCATGCCCAGACGCATTGCAGAAGTGTTGAGAGCAAAGGGTGGTTACACAAAATATTAAATGGAGTGAATTTTTCCTTTTTTAAATTTTGAGTTCCAAAAATGGTCCAATAATTTTTTCCGCTTCATCGAATTTTTCTCCATGAGGAACAAACCATATTGCATGAATATTATATCAAATGATAGACAATAATTTATAGTATAACTTATATAAAAAGATTATTTATTGATAATTTATTTGTGGAGTTATTCATTTTTTAGTGAAGGTGTTGAAAACATTGGACCATTTTTGGAAGTCACTGTATATGGATATCTTCACGTGACCACTGAATGTTTCGCCAATCTCTGGTTGCATCCTTGGTTAGAACTTCTTTCTTACGTCTTTCCTTGCCAAGCCTAAAGAGGAGGATACCACGATTATATACATGCGGTTTTTATAGCACCACAAAGCTTTCTTTTGTGGATAATAGAACCCTAGAGTTGAAACCTCCAGCTGCTAATGTTCCAAAACTGGCACAAAAAGGAGATGTTCATTTGCGCTGTAAGTCCTTTTCACAAATTGCTTATTTCTTGAAAGGCACCGAATTTGATAAGGATGGCCATATTAAAGTAACAGCTGGAGAATTTTCTAAAGCAGAACTTTGTTTAAAAGTATGCCCTTGCTTGCTAAATCCCTTTACTCAGTAGGAGCTATAATGCGCATTAGCATGGTTTGCAGGTAAATTTCTTCTTTTTGTAGGGATAATTTATGTTTAGCCACGAGATTTGAGAAAAGTAACGATTTATATTGAACTTATGTAAGCTAGGATAGATTGACAGTAACTACATCAATCAGCTACCAGCCATCCATGTTCGAGATCAAGCCATTTTGGTACACATGGGAAAGATTCGAGCGTTAATTAAATCTGATCGAGTTGTGCTATTTGATCTCTACGGGAGTCAAGATAGTTTCCAACAATCCATGTTTATCAGCGATTTACAAGAAAGGTTAAAAGGAAGTAACAATTCTGCTGGGTTTGTCCTTCCTTTTGAATTCCGGTAGGTTTAAGGTAGGGATTACTCTTGACACACCTAGAGCATTGGAAGCGATAATGGTTAGTACTACCACATCGCTACAGGGAGAAATGGATGTTTTGGTCAATTTAGTGGGAAGTCTTTTACAAAATTTGGAAGAAAACATCAGTCCAGAAAGGCTGAAAGAACTTTTGCGTTTTTCCAAGCGGCTTTCTCGATTTGAGCAAAAAGTGATGAATACGCGGAATGTGTTGACCGAGATATTAGAAAACGGTATTTTTACACTACCTTGATAATTAAAGAAAGTGGGGAGATGATGATTTGGTGGGAATGTATCTGACTGACAAGGCTAACCAGGTTGTGCGGGATACTGAGGACCACCAGGACGTGGAATTGTTATTGGAGTTCTATTTAACTCATGTGGAAGAAATTGCCAACACAGTGACGCGCACGTCGCATAATATGAGAGCGACAGAGGACATTGTGAACATTATTTTGGACTCACAGAGAAATAGTCTTTTGGTGTTTGAGCTCAAATTGGCGATGGGCACGTTGGGACTAACGGGAGGTGCCATGGTTGCTGGTTTCTTCGGCATGAACTTGCGGAATGGGTTAGAGTTGGAACCAGGCGCATGGGCATCGATGGTGTTGATCTCTTTGATGATTGCAGGCACCACAGTGTTTTCAGCGCGAAGGAAAATGCAGCAATTAGTGAGACGCACTATTTGACCTTGAGAAATCGATGTTTTTTTCAGTAGTAAAATCAGAGTTATTAACAGTAGCAGAAATCAGAGTTTTTCTAACCGTAAAAATGCAAAGCGAAATTTCCCTTCTTCCGGCCGCTCCTCCACCGCCTTGCGCCATTCTTTCTCCAGCTGAAGGGTTAATTCCTTGCTAACCACGGATTCCAGCCAATCTCGCGTTAATCCCGATACCACGCCCACACAGGCACGCGCATACGCTTCTCTGCTGATAGTACCTTCCTCAAACATATGCCAAGCCGGCACGCGAACCCACTTTTCTTGATAATCCTGCACATACATCAAATCCTTGACTCCCGCCAAAGCCTTATTAACCTCGGCATCAGTGCGAAGGTACAATGGGAGACAAAGCTGTTGATACTGTTGCTGGGTTAGGCCACCTCGTTCTAGCAGTCTTTGAGCCGCTTTAACGAAATTCCCCAGCATGCTGTTTCTTTGACCATCCGCATCAGCGACCATGAATGAAACGATCAATTGACCACGCGGCAAAAGCTCCATTGCTCTGGCCCGAATGAAATCCACCAAATCTTGTTCAGCCGCTTTGACCAAGGCTGGGCTGGTCTCGGTTTCATGAGCGAGGTTGAGCCAAGCAGGTTCGATGGAATTAATGGCTTTTTCGCTTAGAAAATGTAAAGCTCCTATCGAATAAGAAAGATGGACGGGTTGTTTGAGAACTTGAGCAAATACATTAGGTTTCCCCTGATTACTGGTGCTGAGACTGGAAGTGGGGAGAAACTGAGCTTTGGAGAGGGATTTTCTAGTATTAGCAGCATCTCTAATCGCAGAAGAAGTGACAAGGACATCTCTATAAAACTCCAAACTATGTTCTGGGTATTTTTGTCTTAGAAAGTTGGCCAGATATATTGCGACATCGCTTGAGGCAGGGGCTTGACCAAAGATCTCGAGGATTCGGACACCATCTTCTGGGTGGATCCGTTTTCCTTGTATAGATAAGTAGACCTTTAAAGAGACCATTTAATGCTTACCACAATTTTCCAACAAGGGAATGATCTGTACATATACTTGGCGAAGGAGAGTAGAGTTGCTTTGAAGATGAGTGGAGATCATAAGTGTGAATGTCTTTCTTTACTAGAAAGCGAGGTGGTCCGTTAACCCGACCTGGCAGGATTAAAATTCAACCCAAACCACCCCAGAATCCCAGCCTTGCCAACATCTACCATTCTGCCCAAATCAGATTTCGCACCAACCTTTATGAAGAACTTGAAAAAAACCTCCCCGCGGATCAAAAACCGGAAGTGATTATACTGGGTCGAGGAAATGTCGGGGTAGGTCGTTCTTCTCCCAGTCTCGCTTGACCATGCACAATTGGAGAAATCCACCCTGATGAATTTCATCTCGGCTAGACATAAACTGGTTCAAATCTCCAAAGATCCTGGCCATACCAGGGAAATGGCCTTTGCTACTATTGGCGGTGTTCCTATTGATGCTGCTACTGGTGGTTCTTCTATCCGTGGTGCAGCACCAAGAGGTAGGAATGTAAATGTAGAGAATGCAGGTGGATTTAGGTTGGTTGATAGTCTGGGTTACGGACATTCTTCTCAACCTGAATGGGGAAGTTGTGTAGATTCTTATTTACAACATCGTTCAAAGTAAGCGAACTTCAATTAATGCTTAAAAGTAGTTTACGTGGTGTTTTATTCCTGGTAGATGCGAGATTTGCCCTTAGATCGGAGGATTTCACCGCCATTTCCAAACTAGAAAAGTTTAATCGTCCCTTTAAAGTACTGCACTTTAGCCCTTGCTTATTACTCAATATAATAGGTTTTGCTGACAAAGATTGATTACGTACTCTCTGATACTCGTAATTTGGCCAAGGGCAAAATCATTCATGAACTAAGTGGATTGAAGCAATGGCAGGGAGTAATGGAGATTTGTCCCCGAGTTAATTATGGTATTGAAAGGGCTCAATGGCTGTGTGCACGACTTTGCGGATTGGTGGATGAGGATATGGCGATAAAGCAAGAGCGTAAATATGAACACTTTCCCAACAGAGGAGATTCCTTTAATCCAGAAAGAAGGAGACAGACGCACAATTCAGACGACTCTCGCTTTATTTGAACGAGAAATACATTTTTTCCTTAAAATTTCATGGCGTGCGGAGCCTGTTTGTTTGTCAAGCTAAAGGAGGCGTTCAAGTAAGTGCGCAATTGAGGAACTTTAGCAATAGCAGCGAGAACTCCGGCATCTACAATCTTTTGATCAGCAGCTTTGCCTTCAGGACAGGGTTTCTTCTTGGCGGCATCGTTGAAGAATTCAGCTTCAGTTCCCTTCTTCTTCTTTGCCTTTTCGCGTTTAAAGTAATCATCATTAAACTTGGCGTCAATCTACTCAACATTGTTAATGAAGTTTCTAACAAATAGCACTTACGCCACAACCAGTGAGGTCAACTTTGGTGGACGTAGCAATTACGTAAGCCTGATTAACACGTCGAAGAGGTACACCATTAACCTTGTAAGGACCGGTAACGAGCAAAAGCCCACTAGTCAATTGCTTCAAAAACACCACACGCTTTCCTCTGAATCTTCCAGCAAGCAGAATCAGAATGGTTCCAGGAGTGATGCTGGAACGCAGCTTGGTGGGACGTGCAGCCTTGTGAGTCTTCAAGGGACGCCTGATAGCTTCGGTGGGATACCATCTGGGAGCTTTATGAAGGGCAACCTTGCGATTGGAGGCATTCTTTTCGCCTTTTACTTCCACAGTTTTAAATGCCTTTAGATCTCGGGCGGGTTTAGCAGCCTTGCATACAGGCTTCTTGTTACGTTTCCAAAGTGCCTTTTTGGCGTAGATGGTGGAGCGAGAGCGTCGCCATACACCAGAGGCCAAGAGACTATTGCGCGGTGAATGAGCTTTTGCCATGGATTCCTACACACCAACCATGATTATAATTTGTAAGTAAAGGTGATGATTAGCAAGATTAAGGGATGGATGGATGGATGTATGTATTGGGGAAGGAAGGAGAGACTTACTTGTCAAGGGCGAATAGTGGAGGTGTGATGCACCTTGAATCGGCCAAGTTGAGAGGAAGTCCATCCAGTTGTTCGCAGCAAACCACAAAAGTCTCCATGGAAAACCAACACGACTTGACCAAGCTAATGGTCCCTTACTTGGACCGACAGCTAGTATATCCCCTGGTCCACTTCCTCACTATGAACGAGGTATCTCCTAATTTCTAAACGTTCTAAGACAGGCTAGCTCTATCCAAGGGAAGACCTCTTGAAGGCCGAATGGGAAATCATGTCCAAAACCAAGCTGTTAGACTTTTCCGCTGAAATATACCGACAATTGAAAAATGAGGATGTGCTTCCTGAAAGTATTCTTATCAAGGTTTCATTAATGCTCTTTCTGGGCAGATTATCAGGAAAGGGTTCAACAAATCTCGGTCGAAGAAGCAGAATTGAGTGCAAAGGTCGAACATATCAAGTTGATCTTGGAAAATCCTGATGTGGTTGCAGCCCTTAGACAGGACAAGTTGTATAACCTTCAAGTCTTGAGAGACAATTATGGTGTAATTCTTTGCTCTAATAACTTTAGCTCCAACCTCAAACGTGTAGTTTACCGCAGAAATGTTAAATATCCTTTACCGATATGGTAAATTTCAATACGATCGTGGTAATTATGGCGTGGCTGGGGATATGCTGTACCATTTCCGAGTATTGGTAAGATTTTATATGTTAAATTCTATATAACCTCGCAAAGTCGGTTGATCCAGAGATGAATTTAAGTGCACTTTGGGGGAAATTTGCTTGTGGAATTGTTTCTGGTGATTGGGAAGTAGCTTGGGAAGACTTGCAAAAACTACGAGAAGCCATAGATACCAAGGTTCACTCTTCTAATCCTCTCTAATCTTCTTGCTGCTTGGTGGAATATGTGTGCAGGGTACTATCAGTCCGTTACAGCAGTTACAACAACGAACTTGGATAATCCATTGGTCCCTCTTTGTGTTTTTCAATCATCCTAAAGGTAAAGATGGCATTGTAGACATGTTCTTTCAGCCCCAGTACATAAATACCATCCAAACCAGCTGTCCTTGGATCCTCAGATATCTTTCTTGTGCAGTAATTACGAATCGACGACGAAGACAGCAAATCAAGGAGCTGGTCAAGGTGATCCGTCAAGAAGCGCATGAATACTCGGATCCCATCACGGAATTTGTAGAAGCCCTCTACGTCCGATTTGACTTTGAAGAAGCACGCGTAAAGCTGATGGAATGTACACGGGTCTTGGAATATGACTACTTTTTGTTGGCCACTATGGATGATTTCATGGAGAATGCCCGGTGCTTTATTACAGAAACCTTTTGCCGGATACATAGCAAGATAGATCTGAGCGAATTGGCAAAAATCTTGAATCTTGGTCAGGTTGAGAGTGAAAAGTGGATAGTTAATCTGATTAGAGATACGCGAGTTGATGCAAAGATTGATTTTAGTGAGGTAATTTCTTGATATAATTACTAATATTTGACGATTCTGGTGGATAGAATACCTTGAAGGTCAACACTACTTACCCCACGGTATACCAGCAAGTGATTGAAAAGACCAAACCTCTGCTCTATCGGGCTCAAGTTCTCTCTGCCAGGGTGGAAAAGAGACAACAGCATAGAAATCAACACAAAAACAATCAGGAAGCGGCAGTAGTAACAGCAGCAGGACAATAAACATTGCTTCTTCTTTACTCAATTATTATTTATTATTTTAATTATTACAACTTTATCTATCAAATCTAAACTGTGGTGACGGGGATGTCTGCGGCAACTCTATGCACAGTCAACCTTAACAAGAAATTCCCGACTCGTTGTTCAATCACTGCTTCGGCCTTATTAAGCGAATCGCCAATCTTGTCCACCGCCATTCCCAAAGCCGCTCCACCTGCTCCGGCTGCAGCACCTTGCAATGCCGCCCCGGTATCCATCTTGATATGCTCTTCAAGACATTCCTTCCATTCCACCTCTTCGACCACCTCGCCTTTATTCTTTTCCGTTTGGGTTTTGATGGCATGCTTAACCTCGGCATTGACTATAGCACCCATTGCCGAAGCCGCAGCAGCTCCAGCCAGAGCATTGCCACCCAACATCAACGTGGCGGGAGTCTCTAGGCTTACCGAAGTCATGGCGCCGGCCATCATTCCGATGATGTGAGCCTTGTGGTTTTGTAATGCTTCGGGTAATTTGTGCATGGCGCCTTGAAGCTTTTCCTTCACGGCGGCAGGGTTGATGTTTTTAGCAGCTTCTAGACTGGGAGGGGCCATGGATGCAAGTGTAAAGTGTGCTAGAGTGATTGGGTGCTAGAATGTGTGTGTGTGAAAGTTCAAGAAAGTTAGAGAGGTGTAGTATTTAACACAAATTTCAAATGAAAAATAAACCAGCTTCAAACTTGTTAAATGAATTAATAAACAAAAGTGGAATTATAACAAATATGGTCAAAGCCGAACTTCAGTCTTATCACTAGCAGCAAAGGACTCTCTTCCAAAAACACGCTGATTTAATTTCTTAATCAACGCTAATTGTTTAAGCATCATCTGTTTATGCTTCTCCAGGTCTCGTTTGATCCACTCCAAAGCGGCGTATTCCTCTTCTGAATTCTGTCTTTGCAGTCGTTCTTCCACCTTGAGCGATAATCTAAGCTGCTGTTCTTTGAGGCTTTGGAACTGCAATTCCAGCTCTAGTAAATCCACTCTAGCATCACGCATCTGTCCCTCCAGCACTGCCATTCGCTCAATCATCACCATCGGTGGCATTCCCAGTTGATTTTCTAATCTCCGTTCTATTTGCGTAGAAATCAAATATTCCAAATCTTGTTCGCTAACCGTATGAACCATGTTAATTTCCTCTTCCCCTTCTTCCGCATTCATGGCCGTCGCCGTCCTTGCTGTCAAGGCAGTATCCTCAAAAAATATATCAACATCTATTGGCAAAGTATCGCGTTTATTCTTCTCTAGCTAATCATTGCCACAGTTCACCAAAGGTTACAGCCAAGCTTGGAATAAAGCCAAGTTACCGGAATATCTTTATCGACGCAGCTGCTTAAATGCTCTTCTAACGTGGTTCTATAACCTACCCATCCACACCGCTTCCTCGAACAAGCTATAAGGGATAACTGGCATTCATCCTTCAAATGCACAGACAATCTCTCTCTGGCAAAGGTATCCTCACATCCCACCGGACGATTTGGACAGTAAATGAGTAGTTCATTTACCATGTTGCACAGAACCAGAGAGGAGGGTCGCAATTGGCCAAGATACATCGGGTTTCGCTCAATGGGACATTGTTCCGACTGTTGCAACGATGTTGTGATGCAAGATTTGCAGAATGTATGACTAGTCTCATTAGCCCTCTGTTTCTATATACTCAAGGAAAGTTTACCCACACATAGTATCTACAGGATCTATAAAAGGTTGTTGACAGATACAGCACTGCAGGTTTGGATTGATTTGGCCATGATATGAAAACTGCATTGATCACGCATTTCAGAACTCCATCAATCGTAAAGCTATTGGCACTTGAACAGGCACATAAAATGGTGTGCTTTGTCATTATCTTGTTGACATGCTCTTTATTTATTATGACCGTCCAAAAGTATTTGAAAAAGGGTTGTATTACCATGATACTTGAAATACCTATTAGTGTAAGTTTTGAGAGGAAATGTTCCTCTTTCATTGAAATGCTGCTCTTATCAATGATAACCGCTTGTGCTGGAAGTCTAACCTCCATACCTTCAAATTTGCCTTTCACAATTATCAATGACAAGTTCCATTTGGTTGCTAATCTGTTCAAGAATGATAGAGTTCTTGGAGCAGCGAGAAAATGAACAAGAAAAACAAATATTGAGAAAAAAACCATCAAATTGCCAAAACGGTTCTCTCTTTGTAAAACCTGAAAATTTACCAACCAGCAGCGGAAACATCCCAACTGCCACCAGCGGGTTCCGCAGCCCAATCTCCTCCTCCTCCCTGAGCGTTATCAGCAGCCCAGTCGGTTTGCATAGCTGCAATAGCTCCAGTTGGAACATTAGTAGCTTCCCACTGTAATTAATTAGCTTCTTTCACTTTAAAAAATCCTACCGAAGAAGTATCAGCTTGAACTCCCCAGGTTCTATCAGCTTCAGCAACAACCAAGGCAGCCTCAGTATCTTTTTCAGCTTCCTCAGGATCACGGTAAAAGAACAAATCAGTCATGACATCCCAAGGTGATTCTCTGCTCAGGGTACCACGAAGACGAAGAATTTCTCTCGTCAACATCCACCATCCCAAACCAACAGCGTGTTTACCCTTGTTGTTGGTGGGGATAACAACATCCACATAGTTAGTAGGAGAATCGGTGTCAGCAAAAGCAATCACTGGGATATTCACGTATGATGCTTCCTTGATAGCTTGATGATCAGTACGGGGATCAGTTACAATGATCAAACGGGGCTCTTTGAACGAACGGGTGATGTAATTGGTGAAATTTCCTGGTGTAAAGCGACCAGCAATGGCTTGACAACCAGTGAATTTAGCAAATTTCAATACAGCACGTTGACCATATGGTCTAGCGGAAATGGCTACCACGTCCTGGGGATTTTCAATAGCAGCAATCACTCTAGCTGCCAGGACCATTTTTTCCCAAGTCTTTCCAACGTTAATCAGGTGGATTCCGTCAGCACGACGATTCCAGACATAGGAAAGCATATGGGCATCGCAGTTTTTGGAACCAATGTGCGATTGAGCGGCTAGGAAAAGTTTGATATCACTTTCCGAGGCATTTAAGCAAGCTGGGAACTTAGACATTTTAGTGCCGATAGTTAGGGGACGACGCAGATACTAAAATTTACAAAAGTCCGTTAGATGAACTCTAATGTTGGCGGATGGATGCGTATGAAAATCCACCAGATGAAGTGCGAGACTTGCTTGGATTGAACTTACTTTTTTGTCCGTAGTATGTAAGCTTGAAGCCCTTTCCTTTTAAAAAGAAGGATTCGCATTTTGCTTCCCAAAAGTAACGTGATTTTACTCAGTACTTTTTACCATTCCAGTTATCACTGTGTGTTTAATAAAACTTTTCCTATTTTTTCCTGTCCACAAATGGTAAATTGCTGAGTTTCCTAAAGTGAGGAAAACTCAGCACTTCCAACCTCTTATTGGGGCTCAAACTCAAGCCTGGTAGTATTTAGAAGTAACCTGTCATACTACTTTGAAGCGAGGACTTACTGGCATAGTTGTATCAGCATGGTTGGGCAAAGTTATATACGGTAAACATTGCCTCCTGTGGCAATTAATACAGGATTCGTTTTGTTTTCAGCGGAATTAATAAAGCACCACTCACACAAAATTTGAACCAACACACTTCCTCCTATCATCACGTTTCCATTCAAATATCTTATTGTTACCTTTCTCGATAACTAGGGCTGGATTTACCGACTATGCTTTCCAACTTGTCTCTCGCTGGGCAGAATAATACGCTTGCTACCCTCTCTTCGAAAATTTCATCATCCACCACAGATCTCGCTGCCGAACCTTTGGACTCTGTTGCGCTTCGTCATATCCGCCTTATTCTACAACAGACTCTGCATCAAACCTTGCTACCTTCCAAACTTTGGGAAGATGAACTGCTTCGTTTGATCAAAGAGGTCTTTCTTGCTATCCCTTCCAGCTTGCAACCACACTCGAACATCTCATTCTCTGAAGACGCTACAGATTTGTTGTGCTTTGTTCTAATGGTCAAGCAAGAAGTTTTAAAAACTAATAACAACCGCCTGAAATTTGCTCGTGGAACTTTTGAAGGAGACCTCCTCTTAGAATTACCATCTGCTGAGAGTCTCCAAATAAACAAGCCAATAGAATTTATAGGAGGAACTATTCTCGTAAACGTTTTAGAAAAGACAGAATATCAACGCATAATCCGAGTAATGGAGTTGATGTTTTTTGCCGTTTGTAATGCTGTTTTGGAAATTGCGCTTTTTCGAGATTTACGGATTTCAAGACAAGTTCTCCTTGCCGATGATATCAAAGACCATCCGCATAAATCCAGCGCTCTTTCTACAGATTTAAGATCATCTGGAGGAAAAGGTTCATCAAATAAGAAGCGCAGAGCGAATATCTTATCTTGGTTCCGTAACAAGCACATCAGCACTTATCCTAAATCACGATACAATGAACGGATTACCATAGATAGCATCGCTTATGGGATCCCTGAAAACTCGGAAACACGGGTGCAAGAACGAAGTCTACATTCTCAATCCTCAGAAATGGTGCGTAGTTCAGCGGAAATTCACTTGATGAAGCGTCCTCAAACAAGTCGAACCGCGCAGTTGGCTGCGAAATCACTTGAAGATGTTGGCCTGCATGCTTCTAATCGTTTCACTCGTATGTCGATGCAAATGAAAGGAATCACTCTTTCTATATCCCCAGACGTCAAATATCCTCCCCCGTCGATACTAGAAAGACTTAGACAGGATGAAGAGTGTTCATGGAAAGCATCTACAACTCAAAATGCTATCAATGAAAGATTTTCTGAAGAAGGAAGCAGCAGAAGTGCATTTTCAAGCAGTTGTTCGCAGACCATTACCAGTGACATAAAACTTGCCCTTGGCTACTTGATGACAAGTAACAATACGATAAATGGAACTTTTCGTCATCAATCTCTTTGCTTTAACCAAGCAAGTTATTGGAAAGATTCACCAAGCAAGATATGCAATACCTCTGAATACCGCTATGTTGAGTTTTACCGAAGGGATGGGGAATATTCTGACACAACGCTGGAAGGCTATCTAAAGAAGGTTGCTTCAGAACATGACTTGTTGTGTGAACAATACAACTGTCGTCATAAGCGATCAGAACACATTATTGTTTACACCCATGGTGTTGGTCAAATTAAATTTTCAATTGGCACAGTTGATGATAATGACTCTAAAACTAGGGAGGATTCTAACGCTGCGCCTGTTTCAACTACTTGGAAATCTTGTGCAATATGCAAAAGTACAACAACCCCGCAATATCTCTCCAAAGCTGGAAGCAATTATTCTTTCGGGAAGTTCTTGGAATTATTTTTTTATCATCCCAATTTTGCTTTATCTTTTGCATGCGTCGAATCTTGTACAAGGTTAAAAACTGATTTATTTTTACACTTTTTGGTTGATGGCGTCGAAATTAAGGTGCAGAAGCAAGATGTGGACCTTTACGACGTCCGAATACCAAAAATTCAGGTTGACCCTGCGTTGGTTCTGATGTATGCTTTTTCTTCAAAAAACACAAATGGATTTCAAGAAACAGACAGCTTTAGCATGGAGGATATAAGCAATTCAAAACTAACGCATGCAGTTTTGAAGCAGCTGATTGATTCATTGCGCATGGATATCCTTGAGTTTTACCGATCTATTCGCCGATTCACCAAAGATGTCAACGTGCTCATTTCTAAAGAAGGCACAAGTTCTATATCTTTGGAAGTAGAGGTTAAACAAACCTTATTGAATGAAATTGTCAAAAAGTTTTGCAAAGATGAAGTCAACCTTTTGCAAACTCTTTCGGCTACTACACCGCATAGGATAAATGAAATAAGACGTATCTTCCTTGAACATGTACGGAATATCGAGTTATCGCTTGAAATTTGGTGCAAGTTAAACTTGAAGGATTGGGAATCGATCAAACTTAAAGAACGTTTCACTCGACCTGAGTGGGATTCTCCAAATATTTACATATTTCCTGAAAGTTGGGTATTGATTAGAGATGATGAACTTTCTTCGGTTATTTCTTTTACTATATCGTAAGGTTTATCAAAGTTGTTTAACTTTTTTTTTCTTTGGTGGTATAGATCAGGTGAATATCTCTATTCGTTGAAAAGTTCTCATTCAACTCGTCAAAATGAATACTCCAACGATCCTGACGATGAAGTAGCCATGGTATTCAGTCAGAGTCAAAATGGAGACAAGGCGTTTTTGATAGAGTCTTCAAGTGCATCATTTTATGAAGAAAGTTATGTCAGCACCAATAACAATGCACCGATATTGGACTATTTACCTCCGCTAGTGGAGGCTGATGAAATTATGAGCATGAATACCGATGGAGGATCTTTGGACTCTGACGGCAGCTTAAATCTACTTCAAGCTAATATTCAGTGGCGCTTGAAAGTTGACGAAATCGAAAATGATGATGAAAAACGAGATGGTTATTCATTTAACGACAAGCCCTCAATTTCCAGTAAATGGAAAACCTCACTTAAATGGGAAGGCGGAAATCGAGGAAGATTACCCCATGTAGTTTACAGTAAGTTTTGCAGTATTATATAACCTTTAACTTTTATGTTGTTAGAGTTTTCGGAAGGCGATATGCATTTTACCTGTACTGTGTACTATGCCACCGAATTTGATGCCTTGAGGAGAAAGTGTGGCCTTGATACAATCTACAATCGATCCTTGGAACGTTGTAAACCTTGGGCCGTAGCAGCTGGGAGTTCTGGTAATATTTTCTACAAGACCAATGGTAAGAAGCTTAATTGTGGTGGAATGCTAATTTACTCGCCAAAATAGATGATCGATTTGTGATCAAACATATGGTCAAATGGACTGATGATGATATTAACCATATCTTGAAATTTGCCCCATATTATTTTGATTATCTCGATGATTCTCCTCAGGCAAGCATATAACGTCAATTAGACTTACTTTTCTTGGTTAGAATCCTTCCTTGTTAGTTAAAATTTTCGGTATTTACCATATCCGCAAGAAAAATCTAAACAACAAGAAGACTTCTAGCCAATACGTTTTGGTTTTGGAGAATTTGTTCTTTGGACAAAAAGTTATTCAGGTAATCATTTTAAAATTATCATCTTATTCTTTTTCCTCGGCCCTCTTTAGACTTTTTCATTGAAGGGAATACCAGGGAGATATGCGGATTCCAATGAGAGTGTGCGTTCGGTGGATCAGCCTCTATGGGATGGAGAATGGGTAGATGGCCAGTATCGACAATCACTACAAATATACGCCCATTGCAAAAAAGTGCTTCAAGAATGCATAAACAACGATACCCACTTTCTTTCTGATCTGGGCGTTGTTGATTATTCATTGCTGGTAGGAGTGGATGAGAACAACAAGATTCTTTATGTTGGTATAATTGGTAATCAGCATTTTCGTCTTGATTGAAGATAAACTTACCACGGAGGATGGGATGGGAGTAGATTATGTCAATGCCTATTCACAATGGAACAGTTGTGAAGATCTTAACCATTCTGAGAGTGATTTGAGACAAATTCAGCCCGAACATTACAGATCTCGCTTTCGAGATGCCATGCATAATTATTTTCTTGCGGTTCCTGGTAAACCTACATGCATATTTTCATTAACCCCTTTTAATTAGACAAATGGGTAAAAACACCCTCAACATCAGAATTATCGCCAAAGCTACCAATGGTCTTTTATTCCTTACAGTAGAGTTTTATCGTTATTCCAAGTTCTATTGTAGTTTACTGTTGTGTTTTTTTTTGCAAATATCTTTAATATATTTAACAAGCCTAATGTTTGTTCTTGTGTTTGTCCCTTAAATTTTGACACAACTAGCGTATGAGACTCATTTTTGGAGGAAAACTCTTTAATGTTATTGAAACCAGAAGCATGCAAAATTGATTGTAAAAACAAGGAAAATAAATTAATTAATTTCAACAAAATGATCAGCTAACTCGCCCCAATACCGCCAACCAATACAAAATCAGTAAGATTAGCGAAAAATTTATCAGGGTTACGTTTAATCTCCATACCCAAACTAAATGCCTCTTTCCACCGACTTGAAACCGAACTAGCAACATCATTGGTAAAGCGAAGTGCCGCGGTTGCTGGTGAGACATAGAATTCCAAAGGAAAATTTTTATCTTCTTTATTGAAAATCGCTCGATAAGTCATGGTAGCACGAACTCGTTCCATTGCTTTTGGAATAGAGTAATAGCAAGAAGATCTTTTTGCTACATCTTTAACATTATCAAAGCTCACCACTTGACCTCCAGCAAAGGAATATATGTTCGGATTTAACCAACCGATTGCTGTAGTGACAGCGGAGAAAACCAAGATGTTGGGAGAATTGTTTACTTGAAAGTAAAGTGCAACGATGGCACAGGATGATCCACAAGTTCCATCAGTAACCACAATAATAGGGTCGAATTCAGGTTTTACATCTTCCAACAAGTACGAGTATTTAAAGTTACATTTGTCCATCAAGAAGGGACTAAATTTGGTATAGCCACTTCCAAATCCACCGACAATTTTAGCTTTAACCTCTGCCCCAGTCGACCAAGTCGCTGTAGACGGAAATTCGCAGTGATCTGTCATATTACTAAAACTTTGGAGTTTAAAAGGCGAGATTTTTAAGCCAGCTTCATCTACACACTTGGAAAAGGTAAGAACTTTTTCATTAGGAATGGCTCGAGTCCCAAAAGTTAGCTTGGTAGCAGGAAACGGATATTCAGCTGAAGGGGACAAAACCCCGAGCAAAGTATAAGCCAAGCACAAAACCCCACCATAATTGCTGGATAGATCCAACAACAACTTTTTGATTCCTTTCTCCATTAATTTCAAGAATCCTTTCCGCATATTTTTGAACCAACTTTCCATATCCGTAACATCAAATGTTTGGATAATAAGGACACCATAATCACCATCAACTGGATCACTCATGATAAAGAATGCAAAGCCTGGTCCGATTGCTATGGGAGTAATCCCTTCACAGGTGGGATTCAAGGGATTACCATCATCCTCAGATCTTTTTATTAAAGAATGATGTGTAGACTTGCTTTGTGGTTTCATTTGATGATTTCCATCAATAGGATTTCTTTTCTGAAGATTGTTGGGAGCAGCGGGTACTGTATCTTTTTTCACAAATGGTAAGGCTACACAATGCTTTTTCCAATAAGAATATTGACTGTTAAATCCCTGGAGTGCTGAATCCTTAAATACCATCCAATCTACTTTGATTTCAAACACAAAATTACTATCTGGTTTTTGAATTGCATATACTACGAAAGGACGATCAGGAATTTCAGTCCTTTTTAGGAACATACCGCGCTCTAAGCGAAAGTCCCTAGCGGTAGAATCCCAAACCATTTTTGAAACACCAAATACCAGTCTCACGCGTGGTTCATGACTTCTGCCTAAAGAATTCACATAGGAATAAAAAGCTTTATAAGGATCCATTCCATCAATATAAGCCACATAATAGCCCTCCCATTTTTTCAGGGTAGGACTGTTGGCTTTAGTTATAACAAATCTTTCGAAACCCCTACGTTCATGGCCATCAGCAATAATCTGAAGATGTATGGGTTGAATAAAAATAAACTGGTTGTAGCACTCCATTGTTAACGATACGTGGGCATCGTTAAGTTGATTATAAGCTCTGGTCATAAATGCGAAGAAACGGAGACTGCTATCAAATTGCAATTCTTGCTCTCTCAAGAGTGTTAAAAACTTTGCTGTTCCTGCACCATTCGTAGTAAAGTTACTGAAAACGTAGAAATCAGCCATAAAAATCATCAGATCGAAAATTTTCTCTGAAGCATCGCGATGGAAAGGAAAGCTATCATAACATCGAAACACTAGATCGTAGGCATTACGCGCAGTACCACTGTTCCAGTCTGGGTCTTGAGTTAAACTCACAGCTAGATCTCTACAATAATCATGCGTAATAGAAACGATCTTTTTTTTCCGAAGCCGATTATCATGCAGGTAAAAACTCTGTACAGTATGACCAACAAATGTATTATAACTAGTATAATCTTGCTCCAAATAGTCCAAAGGACCGAATTCATATATAAATCCAAATGTCTTTCCCACGAAATCACCATCAATAGTTCTAGCATATTGAAGTATTAGCATTTTATCTTCAAATTCTTGATTTGGGTCAGGAATATAAGAACTGCTATTACGTTTTAGCAATTCAGTCCTTAAGGTCAAATAAGCAGCATAGGCCTGGTCTTTATCCGTAGGCACCATTTTAGCTACCTTGAGCTTAGTTTGAGCAATCTTTTGGAGATACGAGGTCATTCCGGCCATGATTTCGTTATATCTTTTACCCTTCAATTGGAAACTGGCTTGTCCGTAAACAATCTGGGACTTTTCTACAGGAAACACCTCGCTCGTCATATTACGACAATTGTAATTCCATTCATCTCCGGCAGATATTAGCGTAAAAAACAATAAATACAGGAATTGGCTAACAAACAATGAAGAAGAAAACAAGTGCATAGATTTGGAAGTGAGAAAGAGAGAGAGAGTCCATTCCATCATTTTTTTGTAATGAAAAAAATACGTCACCTTTAATCACATTCCGACATTTAATGATCCAATGATTTTTGACTTGGATTTAGAGAGATACCTTATGAGTTCTTTTTAGCCTCTCTCTTTGTACGAATTTTGCGTGCAAAGATTAAATTGTTGTTGAGCGATAAATAAAACAGGCCACCACTTGCCACTGGCTCAAAACTCATCCAAAAATCCCACTTAATCAAAACCCCTGGTGTTTGTCTATTAGAAAGATGCAGAATAATCAGAGATGCTGCCAAGTTATTATGAACCTTCAATTGAAAATAATGTTCCTACTGAATTACCATGCGATACAATGGATTCGATGATTTTCGCATATCAACGGTTAACCAGCAAACACCGCCTGACTTGTGTGAGATATTGGAATAATATTTTCTTGGTGGCAAATTGTATTCATTAGGCTTCCAATCGATCTTCCATATCAATCAATCTGATCAACCAAAAACACTCCTTGAATAAATGAATTAACAATTACATTGATACCGTGAAATTCACCAGGACAAGTGTTTGTTAAAAAAATACATTGCACCAGAACACCAAGGTATATCAGATCAAAAGTTATATTTCCATCCACCAGCAAAAGGACAACAGCAACTCATGTCTTCTCCGGTTATTGTTATTCATGGAGGTGCTGGTCCGATAAAACGAACCCGATTTCCTCCAGAAAGACAACAAGCATACCGCGAAGCACTCGCTGCAGCAGTAATGGCTGGCTGGAAGGTTCTAGCGGCTGGAGGCACAGCGAAACAGGCCTGTGTAGATGCAGTCAAGAGTTTGGAGGATTGTTGGTACTTCAATTCGGCCAAAGGTTCGGTCTTTACTAGAGGCGGGCAGGTACTTTCCCAACGGTTGTTAATCCTGCCTAGAATGAAATGGAGGCTTGTTTGATTGATGGACGGGATGGAAAGGCTGGCTGTGTGACATTGCTGCACAGGGTCAAGAATCCCATAGAACTCGCCCAACATGTGCTTGAACATACGCCTCATCAGTTTATAGGAGGCATGGAGGCGGAAAAACTGGCCAGGGATGCGGGGATTCCCCTAATGGATGTGGATTATTTTTTCACCGAGTATCGATGGCGCCAACATATGACTGGAGATACGGATGAACTCCAGCCATCTGAAGAAGCCCTAGCAACATCAACCCAAGAAACGCCAGCAAAAGAAGGAGATTATGTGATTATTAGCGAAAAAGACTTGTTTGAAGGCTATAGTTTTGGAACTGTGGGTGCTGTGGCTTTGGATAGTATGGGCGATTTGGCCTGTGCTACTTCTACCGGGGGACTTAACAACAAATATGATGGGAGAATCGGTGATACTCCCCTTCCAGGCGCAGGAAGTTGGGCAGAAAATGGACTTTGCGCGATTAGTTGTACGGGAAATGGAGAAGTAACCCCCCTCCCCCTTCCCGTGCTTTATAATAATTAATTGGGACGGTGGTGAATAGTATTTTATTAAAAGATGTATTGCTCATGATATCGCCTCCAGAGTTCGATATTTAAACAAATCTCCCGTCTTGGCCGCAGTAGAGGTGATTGATGAATTGGATAAAGGAACTGGTGGAGCTATTATTGTCGATCCCAATGGAAAAAGTACTAATTAATTCTTTGCAACTGACACATACACACACTTTACCCGATAGTTGGAATGCCCTTGAACACTGATGGAATGTACAGAGGTTACATGAGGGCTGGAATGAAGGAACCATTGGTAAACATATTCGCTGATGAACAGGATCATTAGTTGAGTGAATTATTATACTAAAACGATATATATTGTTCGTAGTTGTTTGTTTGTTTGTTTAAATAAATTTAGTTCTAAAAAACATCTTCCCCAGTTCATCATTCTTCAAGATTTTCCACTACCACCAAGGGAATTCAACATTTTCACCCATTTGCTCTTATCCTTACCTGCTGCTGCTGGAGCAACAACGGTGGCGTTGGCCTCGCTAGGGATCTCTGTATTCTGAAGCGTAGGAGAAAACATTTCAGAAGCAGTTCTCGCATGTAGAGGCAACGTTGGAGGAGGCATTGGCGGTGGAGGATTGAGAGGTTGAGGGCCTGTTTGCTCTAATTGTAGCTTCATGGAACAAACCAGCGTTTCCCTTCGAAGCTTAACTGAGTTGCTCTTATTATGACCGATCTTTCTCGATGAAGGAGAAATAGGACTAACCACAATCCTGTGTGGACTTGTAGGAGTCTCACAGGGATTGTCAGATGGCTTTCCCTCTGCTTTAATCTCAGTATTTGGAGTAAACGGCCGTCTTTCCATTAGCGATATTGGTACATTCGTGAAAGATTGCTTAGTATTGATGGAAAGTGAGAGAGGAGAATCAATTCGTTTACGAATAACGCGGTTCGATTCAGGAGTCCTTGGGATAGTCGCCGTAGCATTGGCTTCGTCAGAAAGGGATAAACTTGCTTTAGAAGAAAAGGCAGAATTACTCCTGAAATGACGAAGATGGGCAGCTGCACTATCTCCCGTGGAGGTAACTGAGACTAATTGTTGCTCATTAGGGGTGGCTGGACTATCAGAATCGAAAGGAGAAAAGCATGGATCAGAATAAAGTTCCAAAGGATCAAAAGCTTGAAATTCAGTCAGAGGAATCAAAGTAGCCCGTATTTTCTTTAATAGTGCCGCGACGGTTTCTTGCTTCATTTTCAGCATATTAGGATCGGTGGGATTTTGAGAATTCAATATTAATAATTCTTCGATGACTTGAAGCATTTTAGAATGTTCCAGGGCGGTTAGGGATCTCTCATGATAAGCCTTTGAAAGCCGTTTACGAAGATCATTACATTCCGATTCCTTCATTGATAAAAGTTCAAAAGCTTTAACAGTTTCATTATTGGATACTGAACTTATGCACGAAGCATTAGAAGGAACTCTCCTAAGCGGGTGTATGTTGAATACATTGGCCACGGGCGAAAGATGTCCTTCACAGGGTTCATCTGCTGGCTTGGGGTTGTTGGCATTGGTGATATTACCAACTAAGGAAAAAAGGGACTTGGATCTATTATGCGGATAGAGTGCAAAATTTTCCATGGTAGGACTAGCCACAGCACTTTCTGCTTTCATTAGAGCCTGCTCTAGATCAGATATGCGGTTGCGATATCCTTGGATCAGGTCTTTAAGCGAGGATAATTTGGAAAAGGGACTTTCCGTATCTTTAACCTCGTTAATAGTGTCTTGAGTGATTGTTTCAATCAACGACTCGAGCTGAGTTAACTTTGACTGAGTCGATTCGTGTTTTGTGTTTTCATTTTCTGTAAATGTTTGCAAAGCTTTAAGTTCCAGGCGATTTTTTTCATTTTCTCTGGTTAGCTCACGAACAGCAAATTCCAGGTTGACTATTTGAGCATTCAAGGTACTATTAGCAGTAGAGGCAGGGTCAGTCGTCGTAGCTGTGGTTACTTCAGATTTGTTTAGAACATTATCAGTAGTCTTGGTATCATTGACCAACATGTTCAATTTGCCTAAAGCTAGAACTGATTTGCGTTGATTGTCTCGAAGTTTTTCTAGCTTTTGGTTAGACAGGCTCATTTCTTGGAATCCTTGTCGAAGAACTGCAGCTCTATGGTTAGAAAGCTTGGTGCTAATTCTGGACAATTCATCCGAATAATCCCGAAGTTTTTCCAAATATTGATTGGTTTTTTCTTGAGAAATGGAAAGTTCACGCAAGGACTTTTTCTCAACATGCTTCTTGCCTTTGTGTAGCTGGACGAGCGAACGAGCAGCTTCACAGTATTTCTTTTCACGATTATAGCTTTCTTCTAATCCTTTGACTCTAGCTTGCAATTTCTTTTCCTCCTATTAAAATACACACACAGACACATGAGAATACTTGGACAAACTTACCCTGATCAAAAACTCGACTTCTTCCTCTGGCAAGATTTCAAAAGCCACAGTTTCATGGGTCATACGCAAAGCAGCCTGCTTAAAATAGATGTTTCTTTCTTGCTCCTCAACAGATTGCTGAGCTTCGATATCGCTTAAAGATTCTTGAGATAAAAAATTGAGTGCGGGTTGTAAGGTTGATAAATCCATGCTTTGAGTGAGATCCTGCTGACTTCCAAAGACATTGGCAAATTGAGCCAAGGTGTCTTGGAGTTCGGCAAAAGTAGAGCTTTGAAGAGGAGAATTGGTCATAATAGGAGACTCGGCTAGACTATTACGGTACAAGTTACGCTCGGCATCGGCAAGAGAGGCAGAGTTGTTGAAGATCGCAACAGGCTGATACAAGATGTTATTAGTATTATTGGGAGATGAAGGTGGAGCCAAAATAGAGGCGTGAGAAGCATTTATCGACAGTGGAATTGTGGAGTTCTACGGAAGAAAGGTTAAAAGGACCTGACCAACATGCTTACTTACTTTAGGACTAATCATGATAAAAGTGCGAAGGAACAAGCGACGCACACAGACAGAGAGAGAGAGAGCAAGTAAGGGACGAGAGAGTGAGGAAGGAGAAGAAGTGAAAAAAAAGAATGAACGGGGAAAGGTAAAATTTTCTTAGTCAAATGCTGATAAACCTTTTGCCAGTTTCCTTTTTAAGCTTAAATTGCAAGTTATTACTCCCAACTTTACCACCATTCTCATTAGTAGTAGAAAAAACTGGCTTCTCCAACCACTCACTGCCTGCCTATGTTACAATTCGAGTAATTATGCCTTCTTTCTTTGGTTCCTCAAATAAAACTAACATGGGTCCTTTAAGGGTACCACAGTCAATACATCACCACTGAATGCTCCATCATACCACATAAAAGTCGATTGGTTGGTTACAAAGGGCCTGAAATATCCGTGTAAAATTGAAAGGATTATTTATGGCAAGGAATTCCTTTTAATAAAGTTATTGAGTGAGTAGGTGGGAGAAAAAATAATCAAAAAAGGAAGGAGCGTCATCATCAATGAATTGATTTCGGTAGTAATGACATCAAATGTTACCAAATATGATGCTTCACATGACCATTCATTACCGTAATTAAAGTGTTATGGGGACCAGCAGTAAAATCATGCTTTTAATTCCTTCCCATTAATGCTTCAATGTCTACAAGTTCTTTGGGTGCATCTACGCTAAGAATGATTGGATGATGGGGTTGGATCAAGACGTCATCCTCAATCCGAATCCCAATGTTACGGAAATGCTTGGGAAATTGTTCATCATCAGGAATGTAAAGCCCTGGTTCTATAGTAATTGCCATGCCCTTCCTTAAAGGAATTCTCCTGGATATGGCCGGGGTGTCATGAACGTCCAAGCCGATATAATGTCCAACATGATGAGGATACAAGATGTTTTCCAAGGTCTTCACCTTCATCTTTAGTAAGCAAGGGAAAAGAGAGAATTACCGAATAAGAAGTATTAATCCCGGCATTTAGCAATTCCGACTTCATAAATTGCATGGAAAACTTGTGAATTTCATCAAGTGAATATCCTTGACTCTCTGCACACAACTATTAAAGCGTTGGATGATGAGTTTTAACATAAATGAGAGAGTACATTAATGCAAGCTTTTTGGACATTCAACACGACTTGATATAATTCCTTTTGTTCTGGCGTATATTTACCAGTAATGGGCCAAGTTCGCGTTATGTCACTAGCATAACCTGCAAATTCCTATCATTACTTGTAAATGTGTATGATACTTTGAATAAGTCTTACACAGCCAGAATCCATGAGAATTAAATCTCCGGGCCTTGATCCTTTTTGTATCAACACAACGCAGAATTAACAATAATAAACTCACTTGGTGACTTGGTTATTAGCAACATAATGAAGTATTAAAGCTCTAGATCCAGCAGCTACGACCGGAACATAGGCCAATCCTTTAGCACCTAATTTACGGCAGTTGTATTCCATTTCTGCAGCTATGGAATTCTCATTAATTCCTGGAAAGGCAGATTTCATCGTCTAAATCATCATCCGATCATAAGGAAGGGTAAAGAGGCAAATTACTTGGATAATTGATTTTCCACTAATATTTCCAGCTTTTCTCATTAAATTAACCTCTTGATCTGACTTTACTAGTCGTAAAGGTTGGATTATCTCTGCAAGTGATCGCACTTGGAACTCTAACCATTACACTCGGTCCAAACAGCAATGCATACTTTTTCTGCCAACTAAGCCCATTATGGTGTCGCTGGCAAACAAGTTGGGATTTAGGGGTGTATCACAATATACCACCTCGGAATCCTTCAGTAACTTCTCCGCTATGGTTAGAAATTTGTTGTTGGAGAACGCCTGGTAAGAAGGTTTAATTTGCCCTGATTTAATAATACCTCGGTAGCGCCAAAATAATCAACCGCTCCTTCTATCCCTGCTCTAGGTCCTTCCCATAGTTCGGAAAATGCATCGGATGGTGGGACAAATAGACGGTATTCATCGGTTCCGTTGTAACGGGCTGTCTCTCAATTAGATCCCCATCCGAGAACCCGCCCGAGAGCCGGCCCGAGAGCTCGCCCGAGAATTTGCTCGAAAAAAGACTTACAAAGTATGGCAAATGCATTCGGTTCTTCAAATCCTAAAAGGAAAGATTAGTCCATACAGTTAGGATGGGGGGGGGTTAAAGAACAACCAGTAGCATAGAACATGTCAGTGTGTTGATGAAACGGATAACTATTTAATCACATTAGTAATCTGAGGTGGGGATTGATGTACAAGATGTTATTGGTGGCATATCGTAATTTATAGCCAGGTAAAAGGATCGAGAATTTACCCGATCCACAGTGTTTTTCAGCTGCACTCAACAATTTGGACCTTCTTGCTTCATATTCTGTTTTCGAAATCCCTGAGGTTATTTCTCCCTCCTTTACAAGATGCGGATGTGTATGGCTGCTTGGTTGACCAAGGACGCTGCTACTGAAGAGCCTGGGCGAATGAATAAAGAGTCGTTTCGGGAACAGCATCACCTGACCACTTTAGGCACATGACCTCCGCTTCAACTTGGCAAAATTTGTCAAAGTGGTTCAAAGATAATGGCATTTCTTATGATGAGGAAAAGTTGGAAATCTGCTATGATGAGAAAAGGGCGGATTCGGTGGTAGGTGCTTTTAGTGTGGTAGCGAGACAAGACTTGCTTCCATCCTTTGAAGGTTAGTTTTGACGAAAGGCTGTGTTGATCTGTGGCGTGTGGCATTTGGTAGTGGCCAAGATTCCAAAGAGCAGTGTCTTGTCAGCGCATGCAGCGACTTGTGCCGATATTTTAGATGATGAAAACTTGGGTGGTGGAGTTGCCTTGACCATTGCAGTTCTTCACGAGAAGCAATTGAGTGAAAAAAGTCGTTGGTGGGGATATCTTCAAAGTCTCCCTCCCAAAGTTGACCTACCAGTGCTATGGCCAACCGATTCTCAAGCTTTTCAATATCTAAAGGGAACAGATTTGGAATCCTCCGTTCTTGATGATAAGGTATCCTCTCCTTTTATCGGTGTTATTAGCCTATGCGATAGTTTATAGAAGTATAACCGAGAAGATTACGAAAATCTGGTTATTCCTTTATTAAAAAAATATCCTCAAGTGTTTTCGCCAGAATTCTTTACCTTTGAGGCATATCAAAATATTAGTACCGTGGTGGCTTCTAGAGCTTTTGAGGTTGACTCGATTCATGGTGATGCCATGGTTCCATTTGCTGACTTGTAAGTCTCCCCTTTCCTAACCGCTAAGTTGAAGGAATGAAAAGGTTTAATCATCAAACTCTTAAAGAACATGTCCACATTGAAAATGAAGAGGATGAGGAAGAAGAAGAAGAGGTGGAAGAAGAAAAAGATGGCGAACACGTTAAAAAGTCGAATCAAGAAGAAAAAGCAGTCTTGACAGTCAATGTTATTCGAAAATGTGACAAAGATCATGAAGTTTACAACACTTACGGAGAACATGGAAATGCGTATCTTTTGGGGAAATATGGGTTTGCTCAGCTTGATAACCCAGCAGACGGTGTAAGCATCAAAGTTACTGCGGTGGTTGATGAATTATGCAAATCATCTCCCAGAGATTTAGTGGAGAGAAAGTTGAAATGGTTTTGGAGATGTATTCGGTTTTTTGATTCTGATGAAGAAGCGGAAGAAGATGGAGAGGAGGAGGTTCAGGAATTCTTTGGTATAATGGCAGATGGAACCATTGAAGATCGACTTTTATGGTTTATTACACTTGTAACCGAAGTTGGAGATAACAATGACTTGCACCTTTTCGGCGGATCAGTCGAGAAGTTCTCAAAGTGGATAAAGGAAAAAACCGTTCAAGTGTTTTCAACCGAGGCCAAGGATGCAAAGAAGCGGAAACAGGAACAGCAAAAAGGAAAACAAGTATTGGCGGCATGTCTTATGAATCGAATCAAGGCTTATGGGAGCAAAAGCATTGAAAAAGAGGAAGATCTGGTACTACTCCCACACAATGCTAACCTTATCCTTCTAGTTGACCTCTGCTTACTGGGCAAAGATCTATCGATTGGGAGAACGAAGTATTCTTCAAAAAGCCTGGCAAAAGTACCAATTATCATTAGAAAATGGTCAACCTTTTAATAAGAAACTGCGCATGTGAAAATTTAATTTCCTGCACTACATTTCTCCTCTTTTCCCCCCTCCTCACATTACTTCAACACACACACAAACACACTCAAGCCTAAACAATGACTTTGGAAAGTTACACTCTGGCTCAAGTGAGTCAGCATAATTCTGAATCCGATTGCTGGATCATTGTTCATAACAGTGTCTATGACGTGACCAAGTTTTTGAAGGATCATCCTGGTGGAAAGAAGGTGATCTTGAAGGTGGCAGGAACCGATGCTACCAAGCAGTTTGATGCATTTCACAATGCTGGAGTTATGGACAAGTTTGGACCAGAGCTCATCATTGGCACCGTGGCAGGAGATGCGCCCAAGAAGGCAGTCGTCCTGGCCACTACTGAGGATGGCAGTTCTCTTGAACCCTTTGGAGATTTGATCCCCTTTGGTGATCCCAGTTGGTATCAGGATGGGGTTAAATCTCCTTATTATAACGATTCGCATCGTCGTTTTCGCAAGGCTATTCGTGACTTTGTCGATCGGGAAATCATGCCTCACTGTCATGAATGGGATGAGGCCAGACAAGTTCCTCGTAACTTGTTTCTAAAGTATGCACAGAATAACCTTTTTTGCCTCAGCATGGGTTCTATCCCTGATCTCTGGGAATACGTCGAGGGAGAAAAGATCATGGGATTTCTCCATCCCAAAGAAGCTGACATGTTCCATGAGCTAATTTTGAATGAAGAATTGGCGCGTGCTGGTTCTGGCGGAATCTTATGGGCACTTACTGGTGGTTTGTCTATTGGGCTGCCCCCAGTCTTGCTTTTTGGGTCGAAAGAGTTGAAACGCCGAGTTGCGCCAGAATGTTTGTCTGGTCGCAAGAGTATCTGCTTAGCCATCACTGAGCCATACGCTGGTTCTGACGTTGCCAATATTCGCTGCGAGGCCAAGGAGACACCTGATGGTTCCCACTATATTGTAAATGGAGAAAAGAAATGGATTACTAATGGCGTGTGGTGCGATTACTTTACCGTCGCTGTTCGAACTGGCGCGGACGGACAAGGAGGGATTTCCCTCTTGTTGATTGAGAAGAGCATGCCAGGTGTGACTACGCGACAAATGAAGTGTTCTGGTGTTTGGTGCTCTGGAACTACATATATCACCTTTGAGGATGTCAAGGTCCCCAAGGAGAATCTGATTGGCGTGGAAAATGAAGGGTTCAAGTACATCATGTACAACTTTAACCATGAAAGTAGGCCTTGATTGGTGGGTGCTTAAATTAACATGGGTGCTTAGGATTGGGCCTAATTATTCAGTGCACGAGACTCGCACGTGTCTGCGTGGAAGAATCCATTAAATATGCCCACAAGAGGAAAACCTTTGGGCAGCGGTTAATTGACCATCAGGTGATCCGCTTCAAGATCGCTTCAATGGCCCGAAGAGTCGAAGCCACCCATGCCTGGTTGGAGCAAGTGGTGTATCGCTATCAGGTGATGAACCACAAGGATGCAATGATGAAGTTGGGAGGTCCCATTGCACTTTTGAAGGTGCAAGCAACACAGACTTTTGAGCTTTGCGCGAGAGAAGCAGCGCAGATCTTTGGAGGTCTGTCTTATACGCGTGGAGGACAGGGAGAGAAGGTGGAGCGGCTGTATCGGGAGGTGCGTGCCTATGCCATTCCTGGAGGAAGTGAGGAGATTATGGAGGAATTGGGGGTTAAACAGTCGATAAAGAGTGCTAAGTTGTTGGGGGCAAAACTTTAAATTTACGCCGTGGTAGCAGGCATTTCCGGTATCTTTAAATATTTGTATGTTAGTGTGTGAGAGAGTGTGTGAGAGAGCGTAGTAGTACCTGTTGTAAAGTTGGTCGATTCCAATCTGCTGTAACTCTTCCTATAGCCAGGCCAACTCCTTCAATCATGGCCAAGATGATGCCTCCAACAGCTGCACTGGTTAGACTTGCCTTCCATCCGCCTTTTCCACTTGCTTAAAAGTCATCCATGATTTGGTGTACCTCTAATGGCCAAAACACCACCAGTTATGGCTCCTGACATTATAGCATTCCAAGGATCATCTTTTTGACGAACACTTTTTAAGCCACAATCAAACGTAGTAAACAAGCCTCCCCAAACCGCGAAATTTCCTAACTTTCTCTCTAGGATCTGTACATTTATACCGCATAGTTACCTCCAAGTACTGGGGCTCTGGCTTTAACGGCCAATAATGCACTTGGTATTCTATCACCCTTTTTTCCCCACCCACTCTCACTTGGAGAACCTTTTTTCAAAGTATTAAAAGTGACTTACTCTGGGTGCATTTTTGGCACCTTTTACCGCATGCCAGATTCCTCCTCCAATGGCTCCCATGGAAAATGCTCCTCCCAAGTCATTCAAGATTACCCAGGGACAAGGATCGCGTGAATGATCAGAACTTCGCATAACTGATGATTGCTACTTTTGTGGGCTTTTCTTGAAAAAAAAACTGCTGACTTTATGATTGCCTCCTTTTACTATTCCATGTATTTGTAATATTAAAAAAATGTTTTGGGGTTGCAAAAATGTCCATTTAACTAACTTTCAAATAATCAGAGAATATTTCCCACATTAAAATCAAATTTATTAATATTAAAGTTGACAGTTGTGCTTATTACGACCTGTTCCCTTACATCGGGTGTATTCTATTCTGCGGACTGGAGCAGAATCAAGCTCTTGAGTTGCAGGCTGAGATTCAATTCTTGCTTTCTGTTTTGGCCTTCCTGTTCTTTTCACAATATTTGCTGGTTGAACATCGTTTTCTTCCAATTCCTCTTGTAAAATAAGTGAGCGAGATTCAGATGGCCCCGCGTAAGACCTTAAATATACTTCTTTTGTCCAACTTGCACAGCTAAAAAAAATTCCTTACAACGCCTGTATTTAATAACGAATTTTTCGTGTTCGCATGTTAATATTATTGTATAATAATTTCAAAGTTTATAATCCAGAATAAAATTTTATTAGTGGACACAATTTAGTTTGAAACAAATGATGTAAATGAGATAACTATTTTTGTTACCAAACTCCTTCTGCATAGCAGTAAATATAATCCTCGGTATAATTTGCAACTTTTTCATTTCAAACAACCCACTTTTGTTAAATAAAACTTTTAGCTCTTCACTCAATTTTGGTGTGGATAAAATTAAGCATAAAAATACTAAATCTAAATTAATAAAGTTTTCAGATTTATTGTTTAACACAGAATTAAGAATACTTTTAGATGAGAGGTCAATAAAACACCAAGAAGTAATAATGATTGCTTTGTTGTCTAGTGGCCAAGGGATTGAATCCCCAAATCCTGGTGAAATAAAATATTTTCAGAATTCCAAGATAAAATCCATTTAGTTAAGTAATCCCTAGCTGTTATCCCGACATATACTGTATTGCCCATTTTACAAGCTGTTCTATAAGTTCAAAGTTTGGCGAACGCCCAAAAAGTTTAAGAATATTTCGGTGTTACAACTATCACAAAAAGAGCGCTATTTATATGGACAGATTGGCAATTTCGAAAGTTTCAGTCGACATTATGATTGAAATTATGAAACTTAATGGCTAGTTTTGCGATTTTCAAAGTTTGGGTGGACATATTGGCTATTATCCCCTTTTTAAATCCTTTTTCAGAATACCACGGCATTTACTATTAGCCATAATCCCTTGAACAAAACAATCCTTGGTATTTGTTAATATTATTGGAAAACAATTATAGCTATAATTCTGTTTGCAAATGAAGAGATTCTCGCAACTTTGTAAAGGAATTTTGTTTGCATAGTGAATATGCCACCAATGAAACCATCTTTAATTCATACATCAATAATCGTTTTCATCCAACCAATCCCTGACTTCTAAAGCGGCTATGTCATAAGGCTTCATTCCAATCTGGTCTGGTGCATCTAAGTCAGCTTCTCCTTCTTCCAAAAGCCATTTCACTACATTAACATGTCCATTCCATGCGGCGAAATGGAGTGGCGTTCCACCGTACTTGGTTGTAACCTTGGGATTTGCGAGTTTATTATCCGCTAGCCAGTTGATCACCTCAACATGTCCATTCCAAGCCGCAGTATGTACAATCATTTT
>QZWR01000172.1:0-30057 GCA_004114325.1 Zoophagus insidians | reverse complement strand
TTAACCTTTTAACCTTTCCAAGAACTCTCTCCTTTACACCAAACACTTTATATCTTTCCACCTACAAACCAAAACTCTTTCCCTTACTTGACGGCTGCTAAAAAGTTATCAGGTTCAACCAATCAGAAATCGCACCGAGCGACGGGGCGCCATTAACAGGAATAATAACTAGGCGGTCGCGGAGACCCCATGTCTTGCGAAGCGAGGAAGCCGCAGCAGTTGAATAGCAGGCGGCTCTGCGAATAGCCTCCAGGGTGTGAAGCAGGTCGGACCTAAACCTCGCCCTGATGAGGTTGGTAGTGAGACGGACTCGGCGAAAGGAGTTATCATTGCGCGCAAGCCAAATCGCGCGCAGCATCAAGGCTACCATAGTCGACCACGGCGCAGCGAAACCTCGTGCTGCGAGAGGGATATCGCGGATTCCACGCAGTACCAGTTCGAAGGACAAAACAGGATCTCGAATCCGGCGAATACTAAAAGCCACTTTGGCGAAAAGGAGGAGGCGTCTCCAGGCTTGCCGTGCAATGTGGCATTCAAAAAAGAGATTTTCATGAGACTGTTCCATTTGAAGGCAAGCCGGACACCGGGTTGCAGTATCGGGGACATCAGGAATATGCCTATGTGAGGAACCAAATAAATCTCTAATTAACATAATAATTTTATTATTTAATGGAATAATTATTTTATTTCATTACTTGATAATTTATTTTGTTGATTGAGAATATTCAATTGATGACTTGGTTGATGACTTAGAAATTTTTATGGAGTTGGAATAATTATTTGATTGGAATAATTTTATGGAATGATCAGATGATTAAATGATCATGTGGATTGTTGGATCAGGTGAATGGAGTGATCAGCTGATTGGAAGATCAGATGATCGAGTGGAACACGTGATAGAATCCCATGGAAGATGATGGAATAATATCAGCTGACCTTTTAATATAATGACGTAGGAATCCATGTGCAAAGCTGACGTAGTGAGTTGTGTTGATTGGATGGAGAGTTGATGGGGGTAGACGATAAATTCACCTCCATCTCTCTCTATGAAATAAAGATTATTCTTTTTTAACCGCACAGTTCGGGCGGATCGCTGCCTCTCTCTCTTCGTCTCCCCTTTTCTCTCTTCTCTCTCTCTCCTGAGTGGCTCTGCCACTCTGGCCTAGCGTTCCCCAGTTTATATTAAAAAAGTTTCAGTTAGGCTTTTCGCCTAACAGAGGATAAATTCACCTCCATCTCCCTCTATGTAATAAAGCATTCTTTTTTTACCCCACCTCTCGTGTGAAGTTCTGCCTCTCCTCCCCTCTATTCCCCTTCCTGAGTGGTTCACGCCACTTCGGTTCTCCTCTCCCCCCCTTTACATTAGTATAAAGAATCCCGTCAGGCTTCAAAACCTGACACACGAAAAAATAAAGAATAACGAATTTTCCTTCCATAAATTTCTTTATATTATTTCACTCTCTCCTCACTATGTCAGAGGCTACCCCTATTTCAAACCCCCATAAACTCTCCATCCAATCATCAATACACACCACGTCACCTTTCCTCATGGCTTCACACGTCATCTATAAATTCATCACATTTCCACCTTCCATCAACTTCCATTCCAATGTTCCATTATTCCATCTTCCGATCACATGTCCATCCTGAATAATTCCATTTTAATATTAAATAATTCTTCTATTATTTAATATTATTCAGTATCCCTTCAACAAATTATTTTCCTGACTTATAATTATTGGAAGGAATTTCTGATTCTGAGGAACAATTTTAGTGTAGCTTTTGTAATGACGCCATAGCAAAGCTTAGAAGATTATATGGATAACTAAAAGCAATCAATAAAAAAAATAAGATTTCACACTGCACTAGTTTTTACTCTCATTCACTCTCATTCACTCTCATTTCGTTTACTAAAAACGCAAAACTCTATCTCCCTCCTTTTTACGGTACTATTCAATAATAATTACTTTAATTAATTATTTGTTCATAATATTCCAATCCTCACACTGGAGATAGAGTTTCGTAGTAATGTTGGGTATGAATAGTCCGCAACATGAACGTATAAATCAGTAAGTTCATTGCATGAAAAGGTGTCCAAGGGAATAGCCTTGAAATTACAAAAAAAAATATATCGGTACTGATGGAATTAGCAGACATTGCAGATATTCTCACAAAATTAATGACACAGGACACTCATGTGACAAATTATGTGGTATCAGTATACGAAGCAGTGGTTTAGTAAGCGAGCATATACACAATCCTATCAACGGTTTAAGCGTCGTAATCCCCCTCCACCCATTTCTTACTGAAAAACTACTTACTCGTTATCATTTGCGCTGGTGCTTCTTGTGGTGGGGCTGGCAGGAGGAGAAGGAGGAGGAGTGTTTACGATGACCAGATATCGAGTTGGAGCAGTAGTAGCAGTATTGGGAGGATATTATCTTGCTCACCTGGAAACTGTTCCTCATACAGGTATACCTTCTTCTTCTACTTAAAACGAATAAGACTGGGGTGTAAAGGGAGGAGAAGGTTTATTGATATAACGCCCAAGCAAGAACAAGCCTTGGCTGAATTGGCCTATCAAGATATTATTCAAAAAGTATATTTCTTAAGTGCTTTATTTAATTAAGGGTGGGGGTGGTTTAATGTGGTAGTTTAGGAATAAAATATTGGCACCACAACATCCGGTATTATTTTCACTACCCTATTAATTATCAGAGGATGGGTAGTATAGTTTGATGGTTAATAGAATTGCCAATCGAATCATTGATGGTAAATATCAAACTTCACCTTGATTAAAGAGGTTTAGTATGTGAGTTGAAGGAATTGGCCTGGGAAACACATGTAATTCAATCAAACGAAAGAAATGCCTTTGTACTTCCAGGTATACTTTGTGAATATTCCCCCAATAACAGTGATGGGTGAGGAAATAGGGGGGAAGATCTTTGTATTTACCGTACATTTCTTATAAAAGGTTAAAGGGGGAATTAATGGCAGAGAGAGTAGGGGATTTTACCTATTGCTGGTGATGAGGCTGGATTAGCAGCAGTGTTGGGACATGAAGTATTTCCCACTTCCTTCTCTCCCGATTAACCAAAAAAAGGTGGCTCATTTGGTGGCACGACATAATGCCGAAAAAGTTTCATTTGCCAAGATTCTCCTGGTGGTAATTCCCCTTTTTATTGAGCCCACATTGGTGGATAGTTTCAAATGTTGTTGAGTGTATTCTTTGATTCTTCTTGGGGATTTAACCGTTTTTTTACGGAAATCGGTAGTTTCTTCATTTTATTTGGCTTGGAGGGAGGGAGGGGTTAATAGAAGGGGAAAAATAGGATTGAATCTTCCTTTTAGTCGAAAGATGGAAATTGAAGCAGATTATGTAATTTAACCATTTTTGTTACAGGTTGAAAGAAATGTGTGTGTGTGGGGGGAAATGGTAGATTGGATTATTGTTGATGGCCAAGGCTTGTTATGATCCTACTTCTGCTGTTCATGTTTGGAAGGTACTCTACTTGATCATACCACGAAATAACCAACGGAACGGAATAAAAGAGAATGCATTTAACTGAGCAACAAAGGACGCTGAAATATCTGAGCACTCATCCGGATCATAAACAACGTATAGAACATATTCAGGAATGGCTTCCAAAGGCCCGACAAGTATTAGCAGCATCTGATTGCAGCATGATGAGCGAAAACCTTTATAACTTTCTACAAAGACGAATATAAGAGAAGGAACACTTTATTTTCCAGTGCTTTTACTACTTCTTCACTTAGCACTTCCTGCCACCACCACCAACACCTCAACTACCATCTCATATACTACTACCTCAGTAATAACAGCATTACCATGGCTTCCATTCAACACCCAAACTACTTCGTACCATTGGTAATACCAGTTGTCCATTTTGTACATCGTCATCCTCTTCATCCTCAAAAAGACTACACCAGATTAGTTAATAGAAGAGATAACCTTTCATACAGTGAGGGATAGGTCAAGGCAGCAAAGGGAAGATGCACCATTAACAAGTTGCAATAAAGCAAGAAACCAGTCATTCCCAAATCTTCTTCTGAATTATCCGACCGGTGACCAAACACGCTCAGATCAATGACATTACTAAGATGCGCCTGCACACCCAAACAAAGCCAAGCCAATAATACCGACCAAGAGAGCAATCGGTGATCCTTGGGGTGGACTCGTTTGATAATCAACCAAAAGGAAACCGCCTTTTTCCCCTCTCCCATTTAATTTCAATTCAAAAAAAGGAAAAAAGAAACTTACGGTAAAGATACAAAGTACAATCGCAGCTTCCAACATGTAAAACACATCATGACCAACACAACCATCCACGAATGCAGTCGAAGTGGTGGAATTCTTGTTGTTGAGGAGACCAAAGAAATCAATCGCTCTGGATGAATCGTCTAGGTTGATTAAACGGGTGGTGTTTAATAAAAGCGCCGTCAAGACATTCAAAAGGAAGAAAAACACTGATAAGAAATTAGCCAGTCGCGGATGCTTATCGTTCAGTAATTTATACAAGAGCAAGATGGGAATCATGTTGAAGCCAAACACATAACGCGCCCATTCTAAGTCGCCACTATTTAACCCCCTGACCACGCAAATAAAAATACCTTGCCATACTGCACAATAGTGAAAAGCGCCAAACTGTGGAAACAAGTCTCGAGACTGCTACAAATATGGTTAAACTTTATATGAATTACCAGAATGGAGATCCACCATAAGAAGCCAGCGACCAGCCAAAGCGAAACAAAAAACCTGTTTTTGTTTAATTGGTAAATCTGCAAGATCCACGAAGACGCAGCTGCAGCGAAATGTAGCGTGAAAAAAAAGGAGGATAAGAAAAGCCCTGAAACTACGGCGAACAAGGCTGACATTTTGATCTTGGGTTCTGGAAAATGTTGCCCTTTGTTCACACACTACGCACAATAAAATAGTTTCCTTGTTTTGGAGAAAAAAGAAGCGGCTTGGTTGTTGGGGATGTGTTGAGGGGGTGAAGAGAAAAATTTATGGAGAGAGAGAGACAGCAGGGAGAGAATTTTATTTTTTCCCCCCAATTGAATTCACACTGAATTCGCGTTTCCACTGAGGGCTCAGGAGCTGCTAACCATCCCAAAGTGGTGATTTGGGAGAGAGTGTTTTGTCTAACCTCATTCATAGCGACGGTATAACATACATACTTACATTATACAAAAGTAGAATGAATCATTGAGAATGGCGTGGGAATGCTACAGTGGGAAAAATGTCGATCATTTCTCATAGTAGTTCTCAGTTACTCATATATAGGCCAACACTCCTCACTCATGCAACAAATACCAACACACACACTCTCTCATTAACTAATCATCTCAATAGTCAACATCTTACGAACACACTTAATTATGAAATCACTTTATTTTTTGTTATCTTCTCTTAGTCTTCTTCTAGCTGCTCAGGTCCGCTTTGACAATGACCAGGTAATCCGGGTTCCCAGTTCGCCCAAGAACCTGCAAACTGTCCAATCCCTGCATCTCGATATTTGGGATGTCTCCAAGGATGGCATTGATGTAAGAGTTAGTCCCACTCAACGAAGGCTTCTTGGCCAACGCCTTGGTCCTCAAGCCCAGGCCGCTTCGGTTATCATCAAGAATGTGCAAGACTTGGTGGATGCTGAGGCTGCAGAGATGAAGCAAGCTGATGAACTTTTCAGCACCAGTGCTGTCAAGTCTGCAGATGATTGGCATAAAAACTATCATTCCTTTGCCGAAATTACCACTTGGATGAAAAACCTTGCTGATCAGCATAGCGACATTGCGACTTTTCAAGCCAGCATTGGAAAGACCGAAGAAGGACGGGATATCCCCATGCTTTTGATCAAGAGTCCCAAGTTGAGAATGAAGGCTCAGTCAGAGGTCAAGAGTGCCTTTTTACAAGCACAGCAACATGCGCGAGAATGGATTGCTGGGGCTACTTTACAATATGTTGCTGATACACTGGTTAATCAGTATGGCAAGGATTCCACTGTTACCAGTTTGTTGGATCAGGTTCAAGTAAAGATAATTCCTATTTGCAATCCTGATGGTTATGAATACACCCGTAACAGCGATAGGATGTGGAGAAAGAATCGTGGTGCTGGTGGTAGTGGTGTCGATCCTAACCGCAATTGGCCAGATCACTGGGGAACTGGTGGATCCTCCAACGATCCCTCTGACGATACCTATATGGGAAAAAAGCCAGGAGATGCCAAGGAAGTACAGGCCCTGATGAAGGAATATTCAGCAACTCCCAACGTCATTGCTGCTGTTGATTTCCATTCATTTTCTCAGCTTATTCTGAGACCATACGGCTGGGGACAGACTCGTTCTCCTGATGAAAGTATCTTTACTCAGCTGGGTGACAAGATCAACACGGCTTATCACGGCACTTACACCAACGAACGCGTGGTGGATTTGTACGTTGCTAGTGGAGGTGCAAGTGATTGGTGGTACGGCGAGGGAACCAAGGTTGGACAGCGCAAACCATACGCAATCTCAATTGAACTTCCCCCCAAGAGTATTTGGAATGGTGGATTTAACCTCCCACCTTCAAACATCATCCCTGTTGGAAAGGATACTTGCAATGCTGTCTATGAGTTATTGAAGCATTCTTTGTCTTTTCCTCTTGGCCTTAAGACTTCTTTAGAGTAATAATAATAATCATTTTTTTTAAAAAATTATTTATTATTGTTGAAATCAAAGTGAAGGTATAAATAATTGTTGAAAATATTCCCATTCTCTGGCTTTTCCCACCTTTTCTCCTCCTTTTTCTCCTCCGCTCTTACTTTTTTTTTCCCTCGAAAAGATCTTTTTTGTTCAGAAAAGTTCAGAAACAGCCCTCTCTCCTCCCACACAATCCCATCTTTCACATTTCCTTCCTTCCTTCTTTCGTTGAGACTGGTTCTCTAAACTAAAAGGTATTCCATCCACTCCATCCTAGCTCGAAAAATGCGTTTCCATTCTTCCTACCTGCTCCTGATTCTCGCCCTGGCCGCTCTTACCACCTCTCTTCCTACCCCCGATGCCACTGCTCCTACCACCCCAGATCCTTCCACTGGTGACAAGGCTGCGGACAAGGATGGTGATGGTAAGGGTAATTCAGATGCTACTGCAAAATCCGGTGGAATTACTGACAAACTAAAGGATACTCTTGGAAAGTTCGAGACTGGCGCTAAAGATCTTCTTGGTGGAAAAAGTGACAAACCCAAGAGTGATTCTTCCAAAGATGATACTCCCAAAGATGACACTCCTAAAGGAATCAGTGATGTAGCGTTTAAAGCAACCAAACCTGATGGAGATGATAAAACTGCCTCTGCTGATGCAGACAAACCTCCTTCCAAATACCCTCTTGATAAAGATGCTACCATACCTGCTACTGGTGATTATCCCCCTGCTGCTAAAGATGGTGATAAAACTACCACCAAGCCTGATGCTGCTGATAAAGATGCTCCCAAAGATGCTGCTGACAAAGGCGCTCCCAAAGATGCTGATGTCAAAGATGCTCCCAAAGATGCCGATAAAACAATCGGAAAGCCTGCTGATGGTGATAAAGATGCCAAGCCTACAGCCAAGGTTGGTGATTATACAAAACCAACAGGAAGTGCAGATCTGGTGACTGAAGTGAACAACGGTGCTGACAAGGATAAAAAAGCAGACGAACCTCCCAAAACTCCAGCTGCAACCACTCCAGCGCCCGCAACAGAGAAGCCGGAGGAGAAGCCAGAAGAGAAGAAGCCGGAAGAGAAGAAGCCAGAAGAAAAGAAGGAAGAGAAACCGGAAGAAAAGAAGCCCGATGAAAAGAAAGATGATAAGCCAAAGAATGGCGATCCTTGTGACAGTAGTAAAGGACCTCAAGATCGGTGTGGAGAAAAGAAGCAGTGTTACTACACCTGCGATCATGGAAAATGGTTGGAAAGAGCATTTGGTAGAGATTGTGACTTGTGATGAGGAATATATAAAGTGCTGTTAACTTTTTCGATTTATTCTTCTTCCATCTTTTATCAATAATTAATTAATTAATGCTACAAGTGAATACCTGAGGCTCCTTGGGCTCTAAATCCTCCCCATATTGCAGGGCCTGATCAACACTGGAAAGGGCGTACTCGACTGAATCTTCGTCTTTGATGTTGAATGGGATAAAGCTGGTCATGCCATACATTTCAATCTACCATGGTTGAGTAGTTGAAGGGGGGAACATACCAAATCCACCAAAGCTTCGTTTAATTTAAGAAAACGGGGATTGACTGATTTCTTCAATAATTGTAACAAGGCCTGAGGATCTGGATCCCAGTACTGCGAGAAATCCTCTTCCTCTTTATTATCTTTGGTGGAATGTTCTAAAAGGAAAAGATCCCATTTGCTTAGAATGTTGAGGTGAGCAATTTCCAGGCTCATCATGGCAGAAGTGGCACAGAGCAATCCAGCGAAAAGTTTAGCAGGATCCTGCAGAAATTGTGCATCCAACAAATACACCGCACAGGCATAATAACCCCATCTCAGGTTCAAAGCATCTCTTAGCCTCTTTACTATAGGAAAATGGGTATATAACTCAATTTGTCCTTTTTCCCCACCCACCCTAGTTTTAATAATTGCTTCTATGGGAAAAAGGGAAGGAAAAAAAAAGATACCAGGACAATCAATGATCAAGTAATCATCATCAAAATCTCCCAATCTTTCCTCAAACCAATCCAAGTTATCCAGGAAATATCTATTTTTATTGTTAATCAAGCAAGCGCAAGTGAGCAAACAAGTAAAGTTACTCCATGCAATAAACAAGTCCGCCATTTGGTCCCAACTCCAACTCTTCCATGACATCTGCCAGGGTAATCAAATCTCGTATATCTATCCTCCTTTACTTTTTCTGAAATATCTGGCCTAATACCTATACTGGGTTCATATTCAAAGTATTCTGCTGCGGGATCCAAATTAACCAAATGTACTCGACGTTTGTTGACTTGGCAGTGTGTCAAGATCGTGCTACAATAAGTTGACTACCACATTTTAAAGAAAAGAGTAGCAAAGGTTACTTTTCCACTTCCTGCTGGTCCAATTACTAATTGACAGTACTTTCCCCTGTCCTCTCTCTCCATGTTTAACCAACTACAAGACAAAAACCTACATTCTCGCAGAGTAGTCACGTGTACCCTCTCCTTTTGCTTGGAAACACTGTAAGATTTAGTATTTTGATCAGTAAGTAGTAGGTGTATTTTAAATCCCCCAAATAATAATACTGAAATTAAATATTTAATAATTTCCAGAAATATAGTTTAATTTCTCCCTCGTCGTTATTCCAACAGCCCATTTTACTAGCAGGTGCATAAGTAAGCTCAATGTTTGGCGAACGCGCCCAAAGAGCTTAAGGATATATCATACTGTTACAAATATAACACATAGAGTCCTCCAAGGACAGATTTGCATTTATTACTTCACTTTCACTCTGTTCTCAACAACAACTAATAACAACAACTATATAGATACCTCTAATTGTGAGTATACCTTTTCCCTTTTAATAACTTGTCACTCTCAGCGCGTTGTTTTTATTCTCGCGGTCATTTGCCAAGTCCGACGATCCTGCTGACCAAAACGTGATGAAAACATTCCTTCCTTAAAGTAACGAAACAAACTCTTGCAAACATGATAGAAATTCCATTTTATTGCTTACTTGCACTCACTGCCACTGCTACTGCCACTGCCATTATTAGGCATGAAAATGAACAGGTGGTCAACTTTCCTTTTACTCCCACGGTTCTTCGGGAGGGCAGGAATCTTCACTTGGATGTGTGGTCAATGTCCAAAACAAGCGGCATCAACTTCCGAGTGGACAAGCAAACTTTGGGTAAACTTGAAACTATGGTAAACTTGAAAGCAAAGGTTATTATTCCCAATTTGCAACAATTACTCGAAACCTCTTCTCCTATTGGTCTAGTTGCTCATAAACAATCTATAAATGAGACTGCTACTTGGCATTCTGCATATCATGGCTATGATGATATTTTGAAATGGTTACAGAAACTGGCCAACACGTATCCTCAAGTGGTTACCTTTGTCCCAAGCATTGGTACTACCCCTGAAAATAGGGCCATTCCTATGATAAAATTGAATGGTAAAGCTGGTGCTACTCCTGAAAAGAAGAGAGTTTGGCTACAAAGTATGCAACATGCGCGTGAATGGATTACCGGTGCTACGACCATGTACATTGCTGAGACTTTTGCTTCTCAATATGGAATAGATGATAGAATCACCCATATTCTTGATACTGTCGAGGTTGTTATTATCCCTGTGTGTAATCCTGATGGGTATGAATATACCAGGACCACAGATAGGATGTGGCGCAAGACTCGTGGTACTGATGGATTGGGCGTGGATCCAAATAGAAATTGGCCTGATCATTGGGGCCAGGGCGGCTCCTCCAGTGATTCTAAAGATAATGACTATATGGGACCCACTGCTGGATCTGCTCCAGAGGTCCAAGCTTTGATGAAGACTTACAAGGAATTCCCCAATATAATAGCAGCAGTGGATTTCCATTCCTTCTCTCAGCTTATCCTAAGACCGTATGGATGGACTGATAAAAAATCGGAAGATGATAAAGCCTTTATCGATATGGGCGGTGTAATTGAAGAAGTTTATGCTAAAAGTGGTGCAGTGTATATAAGTGAACGCATTGTGGATCTTTACGTAGCTAGTGGAGGTGCTAGTGATTGGTTTTACAATGCTGGCACTGACGTTGGAAAGCAAAGACCTTATGGAATTTCCATCGAACTGCCCCCAGCAACGGCATTGGAAGGGGGATTTCTTTTACCGCCTGAAAAAATCCCAAATGTTGGCAATGAAACTACTGAAGCGATGATTTCCATGATTAATTATGCCCTTGCTCATCCGTTGGGCATAAAAACCTCCTTCGCTAGTTCCATCTCTGCAAACTTTTTCTTGATAATGTCGCCTACCCTTTTCTTTTCGTTGTTGCTCTAAACTGCTTTCTAAATATAGAATTATTTATGCTAAACTATTTTCAATCCATTGTTCCTAGCACCTATTAGTAATAATTAGGACTATAATTACTCATTGTGTGAATGGGAAGGAGGATTTTCGGTATTGTTGAAATAATTACTCCGTGCGCATGACACAATCAGATTATCTAATTCTGCTCTATTTAAATCACACTTATCCTTTTCAACACCTTTACCTTCTAAATAAGGAAGTAAATGTTGAAAACAGCAGTATACGTCGGAGGAGCTCTTATTTTACTCCGTTTCTGTTATAACCTGGTGGTAGCTCCAAAGGCTTTGAGAAAGTTCAAGAAAGTGCCATTTTACGCCATTTTCAATAGTCAACTCGCTGGATCCTCTTACTTTTCCCTTTGGTGGAACTATTTTAGACCTGCTTTTGAACAAGACAAGCTTATTACCGTACTCTTTCTACCCTTTTCTTCTCCCTATAAGCCTGCTTTATAGACTAGGGCTCCGTTGTTTTGGTTGGTACAAGTTGGTGATTACGAAGTGGCGAAATACATTGCTCTACATCCAGGTATCTTTTCCCCACCTCTCCCTTCCCTTGCCCAATGGATTAATAGGGGCAAAATAGAGCAATTTCCAAAAGCTTTATATCTGCAAAAAGTACCAGGCATCTCGAAAACCTTAGCAGGAAGTTTCTTTGGTTACAACATTGTATCCTCAGAAGGAGAAACTTGGAAAAGGTTTCATAAAATATCTGCAAAAGCTTTTAGTAGAATATGGCCTACTGAAGTAATTGGGGGTTTGGCTGCCAAGTTTATATCAATGGTTGAACAAAACCCCACTGAAGTTCCCTTGGATGTTACGCCTTGGTTGAAAAGGTTAACCTTTGACATTCTCTCTGAGACTGTGTTGGACTTGAAGATCAATGTATTGCTTTCAGTTAGTAGGAAATTAACCAAGTTGGCTTAGGCGCTTCATAATGGCGAGGCCAAGTTGTATTGGCATATTCAATTATTGATGAGGAATATTATGAAGATTTTATGGATTATGGTGTATCCCTTTGATCGGGCCTGGAATCCTTGGCGTAAACCTTATTTCTCCGTTCTGAATGATTATCATCAAATTCTAAACTCTACCATTGAAACTAAGAAGAAGGAATATTTGGAATCCACTTCTACTGAGAAGGAAAAGAAGAAAGATTTGTTGTCTTTATTAATCGCTGCCAATGCAGAAGAAGATGGAAATGATCAATTAACCTCGAAAGAATTAAGAGTTTGTCCCCCCCCTTTTAGTATGTTGATCTAGCGAGCATAGGATAATCTTACGGTGTTTTTTATCGCTGGGCATGATACTACAGCTACAGCTTTAACTGCTGCACTTTATTTATTGGCAAAACATCCCGTAAGCTATTTGCCATTTCCCATTGATCTTCTAACAAATGGCATGGCATTATTAGGAAATACAAGAAAAGGCTAGGGAAGAAGTGATGGCTACATTGGGCCCAAAAGCAATACCATCTCATCAAGATCTTCGCCAAATGCCTTATGTATTGGCGATTATTAAAGAGAGTCAACGGTTGTATCCATCAGCAGCACAAATTGGGTTTCGCCAAGTGGCTTTTGATTTTACCTTACCGGATGGCAGGATAATTCCCAAAGATACTGTAATTACTACAAACGTTATGCAGGTAAATCGTGATCCGAAAAACTGGCCCAATCCTCACGAATTCAACCCCGAGAGATTTCTTCAAGATCCGGATAATCTGAACAGTACAGCACAATCAGCGAATTATCTCACTTTTTCCTATGGAAAGCGAATATGTACTCTTTCTTTAATCTGACCCCCTGATCTGACCTTGGGTTGGTGAGAAAAGGTTTAGGGATGCAGTTCTCATTGGTGGAACAACGAGTGATTCTTAGCATGTTGCTTAGGACTTTTAGGTGGAAGTTGGCTGATCCTTCTGCCAAATTAAACTTTGGCCCTTCTGCACTATTAGTCCCCAAATCACTTCCAATGATATTTGACCTTGTTTAATATATTGGCTGAGTGTGAGTGTGTCATCAAATAAAGACCCGCATAAATATCACGTGTGTACCGCACCATAATCTGAAATAGACACAATTGCCACAGCCCAAAGTTGCCTGTCTTGATTGGGAAGATGACGGCTTTACGAAAAATTCTCTCCTTGAAGAAAGAGAAGGAGACACAAATCCATGAAATGCCAAGCCACAAACGAAGAAGGCTGCGATAGGAGGGGAGAAAAGTTTATTGGTCCCACCATTTTGTTCCATTTGATTGTTTTGAGAGGGAAAAATTAAAAATTATTTTTATTGTGTAAGTTTTTTTTTCCTTCTTCCTTTCTACTCCACCTTTCCTTTACTCCACCCACCCACTCACCACCAAATGAATTCTGCAAATCCTGTCAGATCCTCCAAATCAGATCCTCCTTCTTCCGTAGATCTCGAGGCCAAAAAAAAGAGAAGAAGTTTTTCTTTACCTACCATATTAACAATTTTCACTTCCTCTCCCTCTGTCTCAACTAATACTACAGCTACAGGAGGAGGAGGTGGTGGTGCGGGTAAAAGTATTCGTAAAGCAGTTAGTTCTGGCAACATTAAACAGGTATCCGAGGAAAAGTTTTTATCACCCGCACTTAAACCTCATCGGATATCCAGTCTGACCAACATTAAAGATACCCTAAGACAAAGACTAAGTTCCATGAAGAAACAATCCTCTTCCTTGAACCAAGAAATCGATGTTACTGATTCTTCTTCTTCTACTCCTGCAGAAGATACCAGTGGTATTAGCAAGGCTAGGAAAAAGTTATTACTAGGAAAGGGTAAATCCTTGCCTTCTACTTTGGACATGCGAAAAATCAATAATGCTACCTCTCCTTCCTCTTCCTCCTCCGCCAACTCTTCGCAATTTTCTACCATCAAGACTGGTGGTGGAATTAAACCCTTGTCCAGTTCACCTACCTTTCCTACTACTTCTGTTCGTAACAAGCTAAAAGCAAGATCCAAGGTTCATCCCAGTTTTAATCAGTTGATGACTTCTCCTCCTCCCGCGCCTTCCTCTGTATTCACGTCCACGTCCATGCCCATAGAAGTGGAGGTGGAGGAAGAGGCAGAAGAAGAGGGAGAAGAAGAAGATTTAATCACCAAGAAACAATCACCTACATTTATGCCCCAATTATTAGAGAGTCCCACTAAATCGCGCTTTTTAATTGAAACCATTACTGAGCTCTCCTTGACTGATTTCGAACTTAACCTCGATAATTATGAAGCTGATGAAGAACGTTCAGAGTTGCTGTTTAAACTTCCTCCGCCCAAGCCAATCCGTCCGCCTCGTTCTGCGCATACTTCTTCCAACACCATAGCTGATACCATTTCCACGCTTTCTTCTTCGTCGCTCCCATCTCCTCCTTCGTCCTTTAGAAAAAGCTCTCATTTGCAATTTCGGTTAAAGGATAAAAAGCGTATTCGATTTAGCGAGGATTTGGTCTTTGGTGAAACTTATCATTCAAATGATTATGATCGACGAGGCGATATGGTGCAATTAACGCCTGCCATAGCTCAGGCCATAAAAGCAGAGTTGAATGAGTTTAAGAGCAAAGAAATGATGGTTCATGAGATGAGTCAAGCAAATACGCACATTCTTGATTAATCCTAATAATCTCAATCAATCAGTCAGTCAGAAGTATTAGAATGTATATCATTTATGTATTAAGTCCTTCTTCTTCTTCTTCTTCCTTTGTAGGTGCTGCCAAGTCTTGAAATGCCAGGGTCACCTCTGTAACACTCCAGCTAGATTCCACCATTACCAAGTTTTGAGAAGTGGGTTCTGACCAGGCCTCCACACCGCCATCCTCTTCATTATCTGATACTACAAAATGATCATTATGAGGTGACCAATGTCCCTCTTCTTCTTCTTCGCCAACCTCATCATAGGCTGGGGGTGATTCAGATCTAGGTTTAGATGGCAGATCCTCCTCCTCTTCCTCCTCCTCATGGTCAATATCAGTAATTCCCAGCTCAATTTTATCAAGCCCACCATCTTCATCGCTATTGTCCAAAAATGTACTAGGGATCAACGTTCCCATTACTGATTCAAATGCCGTTGCTCCTAACGTATCGCTAAAACTGGTTGATTCGGGAATCTCCACCGTGGCGGGGGATTCTTGTCCAGAGCGTAACCGATAAAACAAGAGATATGCAGCTTTGCTCTATACAAGTTTTAGGGGGATAGGTATCAACAAAAAAGCAAAAAATAATACCACTACGCTGGATTCATCCTCTATCTCCGAGGCATAGGAATCGTCGAAATGGTACCATTTACTATTGGCGAAATTCTTAGCAAAGGCAGTGTCTAATCAATGCCATGACAAGCAAGCAAAAATAGCTTACAATGGCCAAAATAAAGACTGCCAAAATGATTAACAACCGCGAATAAATCATAAATCGTTGAAGTAGAAGCATTAGTCGGCATCCATTTACTAATGTCGAAATCGCTAAAAAAACATCGATTAAAATGACAGTCAAGGATGGGAGAGAAATACTTTAGGGGAAATTCCACTTGAACGTCTATCTTTTCGCGTCGATTTCCAAACCTCTTTAAATGAACCACCAGAATTTTGGGGATTCGCCAAAGACTCATTTTTTTAATGGCTTGTCGGTGTTCCTTACAGGTTGGACAGTACCAAGTTTCACTTTCACCTAATTTCTCCTCTTTAGCAAATTCATCCAAGCATTTTTCCATAGTTAATGGTGCTTCTGGCTCAACTGGGGCTGAAGCCAAAGAATAACGCAGGTCAAATAAGGACCAAGCCCTTTCAGACTCTCTGGTCAGCCTTGGAGTTGGTTCAGACTCTTCACTCTTTCCAGGCCATTTGCGAGAAAACAACACATCATATACTTTCTTATCCCATTGCAGAATGAACGTATCACCTTTCTTCAAGGTTAATGCTTTGTCCTCGGGAACTTGGCGGAAATCATTCTTATATAATCGTTTCAAGCCAAGTGAAAATGATTGATATCCATAATATTGCTGAAGCTGGAAAAGTTGTTCAAAGGGCTCACCATTTTTAGATTCATCAAGAATTCTTGGCTTCTTGATGGAAGCAGCAGGTCTATCTTCGCTTTCGTCAATATCTACCGAGGCTAGTGAAGATGCAGATGATGAACAGGGTGACTTGAACAAATTCATCGTCGTATATCTTTGAGCCGCTTCGACAAAGGCTTTATAAAGATCATCATAAACAAGTTCCTTCTTTTCCGCTGGGACTGTTATTATCAACGGAATACCAAAGCGTGGAATCTCGGGTTTTGGACGATAAGGACGATAACCATAATAAGTTTGTGGCTGTGGTGGTGGTTCTTCTTCCTTTTCATCTTCATCATCCTCTGTAGCATTGGTGTTGACTCCAACCAATAAAATCCCATTCGAAGGCACCTCATAAACAAACATATGTTCATTCATATAAGTACTGGGTAACATTTCACTATCCACGTAGCTATGACCAATCGCTCCATCTATTAGTTCAACAACCATTAGATCAGCTGGCTATTACAACTTAAATTAGTCTTTTTATGTTTTGATGAGAAATAACCTCGCTTTGTAATTGATGTTTCTCAATCACAGCTTGCTTAAAGTTAAGAATGTTTGAACTGGCAGGAATTCGAATTACCGACTAGAAAAGAAAGGTTATAGGGTTGTGGTTTCAAGAGGTGGTACATCTTGAAGAGTTTCCAATGGATTTTTCGGAACTAGCGTTACTCGAAGTTTCCGCATTTTCGTAAACGGTACAGGCAGGGTTAGATACATGAAGGGATCAAACGTAACAGAAACCTAAATCTTTTCTTCCAGACAAGATGGGAATAAGAAATGGAACCTTTTGACAAAAAGGACAATAGACTTCACTCTTATAAAGTCCTTGAAAGAGATCCACGACAATACTGTCATTACGTTGAAGGTGTAGGCGCCACCGTTCTTCCGCTACTTCTTCATCAGGTCTTCCATCTGAATCAGGAATTTCCACATATGGTTTCTGCTTGATACGATTTAAATCTTCATGCAAGCCATCCAACAAAAAGGCCAAAAATTCCTGTGCATCATGCTGTGAATATCCACTAAAGGTTGGTGCATAACGACCAATGGTCAACTATTAAAAGTCACTTCCTATTTGGTAAAGTAAGAATAAACCTTGAAATCACGCGGTGCTATGGCGGAGTTTGGGCCCCTCCAGAGTCTATCCACCAGCTTATAGTACTCTCTAGCAACTTCACCCTTTTGGCCCAAAGGGTTAGAAGTGTTGATTTCTTCATGATGCTTCTCCGCTAATTAGCGTATTTAGCCACATTGTGAACATAAACAGAAAATTTACTCAAAAAGTATAAAGTCAAGTCTTTAACCGAACTCAAACATTGCAAGGCCGAATTCATAAAACAGGTGTTTCCCAGGTTTTGTAAGCCAGTGACACCGGGCCAAAGCGTACGAGTTCGTGAATATCCATTCTCAACAATACTACTGACCTGACCTCCTCCCTTGGCCTTGCTATCCTCAGAGATAGAATGTATTTCACTGTTATAGTCATAGCCTTTCACTTCATTTGTCGTAGCTCCAGCATAGCCTTTGTTGAAGGAATAAGGACCAGGAGCCTTCCAATACCGTGGTTCATCTGATTGTTCCTCAGGTTCAACCAGCCAGTTTCCTTGCAACACATCCACGGCAATCAAAGCATCCTCACAAAGTCCCAAATCTTCAAGTGTTTTGGACATTATGGAATCTTGAACCTTATCAGAAGGGCTCAAATCCATGCTTGAAATAACCTGGTTTTCTTTTAAGCTGGAGGGAACCAGGTAAAGCCGAATGCAGGCACTGCTTGGCAGATTCAACAATAATCTTACACGACCTCTGAATTCCACAAGTTCTGTGCATTGACTAGTAACCAGAGTACGTCTGGGAGGTGGATTTCCTACTTCAAGAACTTTTACTAAGCGGAAGATGGTAAAGGTTGGCGGAAACAATTCCAATTTTACACCTCCAGCCGATTTTATCGCGTTTCTTTTTACCTCTTTTCCTCCAAGAACGCCATACCTAATCTTTATTAAACCAAGGAGGAAAAAATTACCAATCTTTGAGAAATTCCCACACTTTAGCAGATACCACCACCAAAGGAAATGGCTCCAGCGACTCTAGAGCTTTTCTATTTTGTGACGCTAGAGCTTTCAATACTTCGGTAAGCTTTATGGGGCCTGGTGGGGCCACAGGACTGGCATCTCCCTTTGAAGTAACATAAGAATACCAAGACCGCCACCAAGACTTGGGAATTAAGTAATAACTCTGACCAGCTTCCAATTTGGCCAGGTCAACAGCGTAAATCGTGCTCAACTGATCGCTAGTTGAGGGTAAACTCGTGCTAAATAGTACAGCCATCGAGTCAGAAGGAGCCTCTTGACATCCTATGAGAGAATCTGGAGCAGCTACGAGGGAATTTTCTTCGGGTGGAGTCGTTGTTGCTTCATCATCCAGGGTTACGTTTACCATTCTTTGACGAAGAAAATTTGAGGTCACTTTTTTTTCTTATTTTTTTTTGATCCTTGTTAACCCGCATACATTCAAAAAAAACACTCCTCCTCTCTCCCCCTTCTCCTAGGAATACCACCCGCAGTACCTAGGAGTCTGTCAATAAAGCTGATTTTTATGAGAGGGATGAATTTCAAACCAGTTGAAATATTTATTTCTCAGTATAAACATTAAGATTATCCACAATTACTCCCCTCAAAACACACATTAATGCTTGCACGGTTCTTCATCTAGCTTTTTCAGAGCTTCGATGTCATCTTTATATTTCCCGCAATCAACATCTTCTTTTTTGTCAGACTTGCTACTGGCCAACACCAGCGTCCAGTACGTGACTTTTTTAGTAGAGGTGAAAGCAGCGGCACCCATCACCTTATGCTTTGGATCAAGCATATTGGCCTTGTGACCGGGAGAGCACATCCAGGCGTGAACCACTGCTGGTGCATTATCTTGACCACAAGCAACGTTTTCTGCGACGCTCAGCCACTCGAACTTATGCTTGTCGACTCTCTGGCCGACATTAGAGCCTTTGGGGCCAGTATGAGTGATCTGATCAATATTTGCTTGATGTTCAGCTTGAAATTCCGCAGCGGCATTAAGTTTCTTCCCTATGCGCAGTAGACAGGGTACTTTATTTGCGTCTCTTTCATAATTGATAAGACAGAACAACTGTTTATAGTCGAGATCTTTCTTATCGCTTGAGAAGACCGGAGAGAATAGACAAAGAAGAGGAAAGAGCAAAGTAGAGTAGAACAACATTTTGTGAGTGTGATATTGCTTGGCGGTAGTCAAACCTCCTAGAAATTAGCAAAGGTGGATTAAAAAGTGAGAGGAAAAAATTGGAGTGGGGTGGGAAAAGAGGGAGAGAACCGCTTATAAATGTTATCAATAATAATTCTATTAATTTTGACCACCCATGATAATTAGAACATAGGTTTATTCAAATACCAAAGTTGATAGATTTATCATCAATACTTTTAAATGTTTATGGAGTCATTTCCACTCGGAAATCATGACCGAAAAATGGGACTGCTGTATGTAAATGGGTCGATGGTCAATATGTGCTGAGGAAGCGGGGAAGCAATAGAAGCAATAGCAAAAGGCTTACTAAAATAATACAATCTTCAAATATCCCTGTTGCGATTTCCCATTTCTAGCAATTGAGACTATGGAGGTGTATTTCCATGTGCTACTATCTGTGTACACTACCTAAATTACGCTACTTTTAGATACTGTATAACTAACTGTGACACTGCTATTAATATACTAGAAGGTATGTAAATTCAACTATAGTTCCATTCCCTGCTGATTGTGAAACAAGGATTATTCACTCAAGAACAGAAGGGAGTAAGGGGAGATTTATTTATGAAGGTAGGGTCCAAAACTCGGTAACGTCATATCCATCAACTCCCTCTTCGTTAAAGTAACAATTCTCCAGGGAGCTTTGATTACGCCCAAATTTTCTTGTTAATCGTTTGGTCTCTTTTTCATCGTCAATAATCACATTACTCTCAGATGAATAGTAAAATGACAACGGGTCGAAATTCGCACTACCAATAAAGGCAAATTCACCATCAACGTCCATATAGCTAATATTGGTTTTCAACTTGGTCATAGGCTTGGCTGGTATATCCATATTGGGTCGGTAATTTGCCACATAGTAACATGCATGCAGACGAATCCAATCAGCTTGATCAAGTTGCTTGTATAAATAAGAAAATGTATCCTTATTATTGGCCAAGATATTGGTGGTTTCATTGTTAGAAGTAGTTGCAGTGGTGGTGGTGGTGGTGGTGTTGGTGGTGGTGGTTTCATCCATATTGGTAATAATGATGACTCGAACTCCTCTTTTGACCGTTTCTATAATCTTATTGGCAAAACTCTCTGTATTGATTTTTGGAGCCTATTTAAAGAAAGATGATAATAAGTAAAGCGAGGGGAAAGGGGAATATTACTTGAATAAAAACATAACTGCGCGATACTTCCAAAGCCTTCAACAAAGCCTGATCCTGAGCATTCATGGTGTCTTTGTTTGGAAAATTAGAAGAGGCTCTTCTACCAACATAAAGCATAGAAGTTCTTCCTAATATTTCTGGAATAGTTCTTAAGGGAGGCAGGTGAGTGTTGATAATTCTTTGAAAATCTTGTCTAAAGCTTTCAGCAATTGTCCCACTAATTATTGCGCTGTATTCCTGAGTTCGTACATTCTCCCAATTAGAAGTTCCCATCAATACTCGCTTGCCATCAATGATTATCATATTGGAATGCATAGCGCCATGGATTCCTTTGTGGAAACTACACACAATAACAAGAATGGTTGGAAGGTAGGGAGAGAGAGAGAGAGAGAGAGAGAGGGAAGGGGGAAAGTTACGATTTAACGGATAATTCCACATTCTTCAATTCACCAGTTGGTAGGCCAAAAAGGCCAGGATCTACAGACCTTAGCCTTGTATGCATCGTCTCGATTGGTTGAAGGGGTTCTTTCAATTCCGTCAAGTGAAAATACTCTGCCATGGAATCCATGACAAAGATGACCCGTAATGGAGTAGTTCTGTTTTTTTCGTTTAAACTTCTAATAATTTCACCAGCATATTTTCCACAGTGACTATTCTTGTCAAACCTATGAGTCGCTACCAAAATCTCTTCTTGGGCCTTCATCATTGCATATTGAAAATATTTGCAATGAGAGCTGGAATTGTTGGTAGTAATAGTATCAAGGATCAAATCTCCGGTATTCACCAACAACTCGGGGGGCACAATGGCATTATTGGGATAATTGGTATTTGTTTTGATGATATGATCATGAATTTCCTTGACCTTGTAAGAAAGATAGATTCTTCTATTGCTGTTGTTGTTGCTGTTGCCGCTATCGAGAGCAAATGAACAGGTTGAAAAAAGAGTCAACTGCAGGAGACTGTAAATTCCAAACTTCATGAAACCGTTATTCTATAAATTTTGTGGTGTGTGTTGGTTTGATTGATTGAAAGGTTAAGGAAAGAAAAAACACTCGACGTATTTACTGATTGATTGATCACACAGAAAGCCCTGTATTAGTGATGCATCAGTTTTGCTTAGTAATCAATAGTAATTCAATGGTAATACTGTAGTAATACTCAATACGCTAACAGGTAACAATTATTATTATTAATAAGAAGTGTAAAGAGAAGAAGATGAGAGAGAGGGGAGAAAGTAAGGTTCAGGGGCAACAAAGTAAGGAGAGAGACGCATGATTTAGTAATGTCTTCTTCCTCTACAACAAACAGGCGTAAACAATTGCTTTCTCTCGCCTCTTCTCCACCTCCTCCAGTTGACGTGCAGGTGTCCAAGCTATTTCTGACTCCTTTAACGCTTCCACCCAGCAGCTCCGTCTTTTCCTCTTCTCCCTCACGTCCCAGAAAAACCAGGCTACAGCTCTCCAGCGCCAGTTATATCGGCTCTGAGGATAAAACAGAAGAAGAAGAAGAAGAAGATAAGGAAAATCTTGGCTCTGGCTTTCAGGCCAAACAGAACGACCTAAAGTGCAACGGTAAACGCGGCAAGTGGTCAAAGCTTGAGGACGAAATCTTGAAACAGGCTGTCCAGGCCTTTGGTTATAACTGGAGTACCGTGGCTAAAAAGATCAACGGAAGAACTCAAGCACAGTGTACCAAGCGTTGGTTGCAATTACAAACCGTGGAAGATATACAGGTTGTTCAAATTGACGCGACAATTCGAGCTTTTCAGGATTCCTTGAATGAAAAATCGCCATTTGTTTCTCATCCACCCAGTAAAAAAGGCTGTCTACCTCGTTTTGGTCAGTTTAGTACTGAAGAGAAAATGGAACAAATTACGCCAAAGCCTGTAAAAGCTGCAAAAACTAAATCCTCTTCTACTGTCGCTATCAACAGCAACAGTAATAGCAATCCGACAATATCGATTAAACCGTTAATCCTTCCGCGTCCTCCGCCACCGCCGTCATCATCATCCCAATCTCAAGGTGAATTAGCGCCAAGTGGTTCAAAAAGGTTCAAGTCATCGCACTCAACTTTAGCAGGTATTCCTTTGATTGCGATATAAGGATATGACATTGTAGAATTGGATATGGCTGAGGATAGTTTAACCATTCAAGGATGTAGGCACAACCGATTGGAAGTTTATAAAGCAGTTGCTCTTGACTTGTTGAAGAATCAGGGAAGTTCAGTTACCAAGCTTTCTGGATGGGAATTATTTGGAAGAATTACTACTTCTTTGCTAAGCAGTGCGAATATGCTCTCCTCCAACCCCGTAGCTGGTCAAAACAAGGCAATTCTACCCAGGTCGATGGATGACGATGATGTTGAAGAAAGTGAAGAAGCACAAGCAGATGAAGTAGTAGTAGTAGCAGATGAAGTAGTAGCAGTAGCAGATGAAGGAGAAGAAGGAGAAGAAAAAGAAGAGGAGGGAGAAGAGGAAGAAGACGAAGATACTGAACTTGCTACATACTTTGAGGAGGAATACAAAGTATTTCTTGATGCTTTGGTTGATCCAGGTAATGCTTACTAATCATAATTGTGCTAATAGCAATGACAATCGTTAAACAGAGAAAGATTTGAACGAAGAAGAAACAGACGTGGAATACTGCGTTCATTCTATAAAGAAAGAAATGAAGGAAGAGTTTAGGAATGATCGTGGCGCTCTAGTTTCCAGTAATTCCTATTAAACACCAAGGAAATGCTAATTTTTATCTCCCTTTCTTTCATTAATAGCTGACGAGTTAAAAGAGTTGATGATGGAGGGACAATCTGAGAGGAGTAATAGGAATGCTCAGCCAAGTCCATCTTTGAAGCAACCCGCTCAACCATCCATTCACAATCCCCCAGTAGCTAAAAGTCTTCCAGGGTTTTTGTTTAGTGAGGAACAAATGGTTAGGATTTTACAGCAACAATCACAAAACATGCAAATATTACTACAGGCTTTCTTGTTGGAACGAGAGCTCCATGGAGCAAAGACTGCAGAAGGATGTCATTGGTGGCAACAAATTGTACTAATTTATTTCCCCCCCTCCCTGATATTTAATGTTGTAGGACGAATTGTATTCGCATCAAAAAAGGGGAGATGTTACATATGGCGGACGAAATTCCTTCCATTTTCACAAAATCCCAGGATTGGAAGTAGTCCATGCGATTGCTCGAGCTCCACCACCACCAGAGCTTAACAAGCAATTTGTCAAAGATGCCAAGAGACCGATGCGTAGGAAAAAGCTGGTCAAGGGACACAGTGGAGAAGTAAGATGGCAATTAGCAGAGCTGGAGCCCTTGGTTTTATCCAGTAATGTTCAAGAAATTTTGAACGATTTGGAGCCATTGCTGAGCAAAGAATTATTTCCAAGAATTATTACCGAGTCACAAAAATCAAGGACTACTTTTATCCCATCCTTTGATGCGTAACAATTTTCTCTTGATTAATAACATTTATTAATTATTGGTTGGGTGTTAGATTGTTGCTTCATGGGCTTTATGCATTTGGAGATGATTGGGAGAGCATTAGAGCACACCTGTTGCCTAATCTCACCTCGAAACAAATCAGAATCCGCTTTAGTAACTTGAAATCAAGAAGATATGCAGATAACCCAGTGAAGGATTATTTTTTGTTGCGGGTAAAGCCATTGACCTTGGAAGAAGAAGAAGTTTTAAGAAAGGTTTTCCCGCTTCCCTTTAATAATTGATTTAATTATCCATTTACTGTAGTCTGTCAAGTTATATGGACGCAAATTCAAGTTTATAAGTCATCAAATAATTAAAGGGAGACCAGCATTTCAACTAAAAAATGCCTGGAAACAAATGGCCTTTAGGTTAAAGTCCACTTCAACTCTGGCGGCGGCGGTGGTGAGAGAAGTAAAACCGCCAGAATTGACCAGTTTACCCATGTTAAGTCAGAGACCTATGAATGAAGAGCCCAGTAATGCCTGGGATGAACAGGCGCTTAGTGATTTGTTGAGCTTTCTTTGCAACCCTGAACAGCGAAATGAACAAGCCTCACAATGGCAGCCATCCTCTTTGTCCATTCTTCAACAACAACAACAGCATGAACAACAAGAAGAGGAAGAAGAAGAAGAAGAAGAAGAGGAAGAATACGAGGAAGAAGAAGTTGAAGAATAAATAAAATATATTTGCATACAGTGTTAATAATCAACATTATTTCATTGATTCTCATCATCTGGCGGTGGAGTATCATAAAAGTTTTCAGGATCAGGAAAAGACTGATATCCAGCGGCTACATTGAGCACCGTGGGAGGAGGGGGAGGGTCAGTTGAAGGGGAAAAAGAAGAAGGGGGAGAAGAAAGAGAAAGACTCCGTCTAAGTCGTTGGGTAAACAATCCCGAGTTCAAAGGAGTAGAATCCGTACTAGTTACAAGTGGGTTGGCGGTGGTAGTGATTGGTGAAGAAGTGGTAGAAGAAGAAGAAGACATGCACTTGCTAAGAACAAATTCCATGACTGAACGACTGGGCTGGGCTTGTTCCAACGTGGGCAAAGAAGAAATATGACGCAGTTGACTGGGCGGAGTTAGGATGGGTGGTGAAGGTTTGGAATGCGAGGGATTTAGCGGATGAGGGCCTTTTTGCAAAAGTGGATGTTGCTTGGATGTACTGGGATTGATGTTTTTTACACAGAGTTTTCCTCGTTGTTCTTTGGCTCCCATCGTCACACTGGGCCCCATGGTCACACTGGGCCCCATGGTCATAGAAGCCCCCATAGAAGCTCCATTACTACTACGAGGTGGAGAAAGTTTCCCCTTCTTTGGTTGACCACCACCACTGCTACTGCCAGGAGTGGTCAAAGCATCATTCTTTTCACTCATGGAAATGTTATTCCTAGGAGTGGTAGAAGTCGAGGCGGTGGTGGAGGAAGTGGTGAGAAGATTAGAAGCACTCAAACGACGACGATGAGTAGTAACAGATTTGGGAACAGTCATGTTTTGCCTATTTGAAGTGGAAGTGTGTGAAGGCAGTTATTGCAAACACTTTGGGGAGGGGAGGGTTAAACTGGGGGAGGAATTTGTCAAATTAATTTGCAGCAAAAAGTTGTGGAAGGGGGAGAGGGGGAGAGAAATGAAAGCCTCGTGAAATGATTTATTTAGATTGTGACGCAGAAATCTACTGGTTACGGAAATCTCCTTGGCCAAAAACGGAAGTTACTATTCTCCGTTTGGACCCAGATGGACTAATTTGGACTATGCAGCTCACTTTACGACAATCCTCTCACTCACCCACCATGCAGCCAAGCAGCCCAGCTATTGTCCAAACAACCAAGTAACAAAGCCAAAAAGGGGGGCCATGTGATGAAGGTTAGAGATAATGTGATAAAACGCGTGGTGAGTGAAAAAGCGCATGACGACACGTGGTTTTATGCTTATTCAGCTAGCTCGTGTTTACTTTTACTTGCATTTCCAATCAGCGACTAATCAGGAAATTGCCGTTTCACAGAATAATGTTGATTAACCCACAGCCAATCACAATCAAGGCCAATGCCTAAAGTTGATGTCTCACGGGAACAAAGGAAGTGACGGATTTCTGGGACGTCACATGGTAATCTTATGTGATGCAAGTGAGAAAACGATTCGAGAACACGCTGCGACTACGTCATATGAAATATGGACATGGCGGGGATTGGTGGAATATCGTTAAAAAAAACTGTTTCACGTATCCGCCTATTTGGAACTCCTTTTTTTTCACATCTCCTTCCCGTGGAACCACGAGGCTCAGGTGATAAAATCCACTTTGGTAAAGTTTGGCCTGGATGGAATGCTTCCTTCTCAAGCCCTAAAGCGAATATGGGTGAATTGTACCAACTCCCGTCTGAACTTGTACTGGCAATTTTCATGTTTCTTCCTGCGTCGGAGGATGTCGCTCGTATTTCACTTGTTGGGTTTATATATCTATCGACTATTTCTAACCTTTCTCTCTCTCTCCCTTTTCACACCTTTAGACCTGTAAAAAATTCCATGTTTTGCTCTGGAAAGACGAATTTGTCTGGTTATACTGGCTTCGTTTAGCCTTGCTTAATCCCGATCCTTTAAAATCAACGCGAGAGTGCTATTACGCGTATCGTACGCAGTTTGGTCCATTCCACCTCGCGAGTATTCATGCCCGAAGGTTCTATCTCGACTTGGTCGCTTGGTTGACCAACCACGCGGTTACTTGGACTCTTAACAGTTTAAGAAAAGGCGTTGGTTGGAATATAATGCAGAATCGTTGGGCTGCTCAGTTTCCTGCAACTGGTTTATCCGTCTTGACCGGAAGTGAAGCCTTGAAGTCTCTTTGGGTGTTGTATCATTATTTTGATGGTCAAAGAAAAGATGAGCCCTTTGTCCGTGCAGGGCTTTTGGGCATTTCTGAAGTTTATGGTATTTCCTCAACTATCAGTGGGAGAGAGATTAATGGTATTTTGACAATAGGACAATTTTCAACCTTCAATTGGTTACCCTTGACGTATTATCCCCTCTTCTTTTGAATCGAATGACGCGTGGTGAGTAGTGATGTACACATTGTTCGATTACCCACTTTGAGTGTATTGTATTATTAATTCTTTGTTTCCTTTGATTCTGACTCAGAGTTAGAGTTTTTGCGAAAATCCTTCGTAGTTATGTTAAACTGGGAATGGTCATTGAATCCTCTTCCTCAAATACCAGGCATCTTTTGGACCATGTCATTGAATTCGACCAAGTAAACGCCAGGTATATCAGTAGAGGCCCATTCTTGGATTTCTTGCAAGGTCGGATTGATCAATTAAACAATGGTTTTATTGAAACCACTCCTGAGGGTCAATTATTGATGCATCCACTTTCTGGTGATTATTCCAGTCGTTCCATCACTAGAGGTTTTGCTTTATACATTTATCAAAGAAGCAAAGGATTAACCGTTGGGGATAGGCATTGAGGTTATTGCTTCTTCTTGGCCAAATTTCAGTGCTGATGCTGATACTTTGGTTTATGTATATCGAATTAGGATCAAGTTACTTGATGCTCTTGCGTTTAATCTTCCCAGCGCTCAGTTATACTCACGAACTTGGCGTATTGGTTATCTTGACGAAGAGGTTGACCAAGTTCACGGAGAAGCAGGTATGATCCAAGGGGTGATTTATGTCTTATGTTTGTTTGGGTGTCTAGTAATTGGACTTTACCCTTTTATTAGAGGTAATATTACTCCCGGGATATTTAGGCTTACTGGGTGTGGGGGGAGTAGCGGAGGAGACACCGTTTTCTTATACTTCGATATGTTATGGAAATATAGAAAATCCCCCTGTTTATATGGAAGGAGAATTTACCTTTATTCCTGGTAGCATTGCTGAACCCATCGGTCTACCTTTTCAAGTACAAATTGCGAGATTTCAATTTCAACCCTGTTTAATTGATCAAGCCGAGGATGGATCTACTTATGATTATTTCTTTAGTGGGATATTCTAACCTCCTCCTCCTCCTCTTCCTACGCGCACACACACACACACACACACAATCACTTTTACTACTGCATTGTCTTTAAATCATTTCCAAACTCGTATTTAGAATCAAGGTTAGCGTCTTTCTCTTTCTTCTTCTTCTTCTATTGTTTCTAAAAAATATTTTCTTGCTTCTTCTTCTTCTCCTTCTTCTCATGTTTTATAGCTCTTTTTTGTTTTTGTCTTGATTTTTCCTTCTTTGCGCCCCCCCCTCTTTGTTGCTCCTTTTTGAGTTTATTTTCCAGTTTTTTTAATAAATTATTTTTTTGTGTTTTAATAACTGCTGGTATTCCCCTCCTTCACCTTTACAGCAGCAGTAACTGACTTAGCATGCACAGCAAATAGTAAAACTTTACAAGCAGAAATGGTTAAAAAGTTGGATGAAGAAACAGAACTTTATAAATAAAAATTGTCGTTAAAGGACAGAAAAGTGTGATCAACCATTTGTTGTTTCCCAGCTCATGTTTATTGGGAGTTCACACGTGGGGAATGTGTAGGGGGGAAATACCTATAGGCAAACATATAGGCAAGATTAAATCTGGCCTCTTTTAACAAGGAAAGTGTATCTTGATGTTCTTGCTCAGTTTCACCACAAAAACCAGTAATAATGTCTGTGCTGAGGGTTGCTTGAGGGATTATCCTCCGAATATCCTCGACTAATTGTAAATATCTACCCTCCTCCCATAGAATGGAAAAAGTGGATAAAGGTACGCTTCTCGGCTATATCCTCGACGCATTCGATGCAAGACGGAATTACTGCCTGATTGGGCTGGAAGGTGCAAAGCTTTACAAATGTTGGGATATTCAGCAATCACGCTCAACAACTCCATGGGGAAATCCTTGGGATGTGGTGAGGTAAAACGAAACCTAGTCTACTCCCTCATTATACCCACCTAAAGGACTTTTCCCCCCCAACCTTTGGAAATGTTTGTGCCAATGTTTTAAGCAGAGTGGAAAAATAAACCCCTGCATTTGGTCTTCGTTTATGCAAGTTTTGGAATCCTTCGTTGCTCAATTCAGCCTTTTTCTCGGGTAAAACATCGTCGATATCACCACAGTATGAATTTACATTTTGTCCCAACAAGGTTACTTTTTTTTGGTCACTAGTTAGTATGGGAGAAGAAGAGGTGGGTACTTTCTTTAACGCCTTGATTTATCAGAAATTCAGCCTCAGCAATGATGGAATTCAAAGATCGACTTCTTTCAATACCTAATGGTGTGATTAGCAAGGGAGGAGGAGGAGGGGGGGGGACAAGTTACCTCTAGTAAAGGGAACAACACAAAATGAACACATATTATTACAACCTCTACTCTCTCTCTCACAAATGGCGTAACTACTTGGGGATGAACAAAGTGAACCTCATAATGCTAAGAAAGGCCGAAACACCATGCTTTGAGGCCGAATAATTTGGAAGGAGATCTTGATAAGTTTCTTGCAAGGAACAAACAGTGTTTCCCACCAATTCATCCTGTTCTTTACTCAATTCTACCAAAAATGGTAAAGTTCTATTTCCTTATTAGGGCAACTACCAACATCACTTGCCTATAAGCGTCAGGACCACAGACCAAATCGGCCAATTTTTCCGCTAAAAGTAATTTTGATTTTACCCTGCCAGCCATACACTACCCTCCCCCCCGTCATCATCCATTATGAGCATCTCCAGCAATTACCCCCAATACTCCTATTATCGCTGAATTTTCAAGCCGATATTTTTGTAAGCTTTTTAGCCTTTTCCAAATCTTGTCTTCAGCGTTTTCTCTAATAGAACACTATAACGGGTTACCACTCCGCTTAGAAGCAAGTAATACACAGTCATTAGAAAAATGGCATCGGCTTTTTCTAAATCTTCCACCTGAAAATGTCCAAATTGCTGCATAATGGAATCCACCAATTGAGAATCATTAACGTTCATCTTTTTCCCCCCTCTCGCTTTTAGCCTAGTTCAAAGGCAGATATTACTTGACAACCATAAACTTCTTGGTAATATTTCAAAGGCGTCATGGTTCGACCTTTGCTTTTAACGAATTCCTCCAC
>QZWR01000171.1:0-30107 GCA_004114325.1 Zoophagus insidians | reverse complement strand
AAGGTGTTGGGAGTTTTTCACTTAAACTCCTCCAACTTCCCTCAGTTTAATAAAATAACTTTTTCCCACCAATTTCTCTCTTGTGTTTTCTCTCCCTTTCCTCTCCTGAGTTGCTACATAGCAACTTCGGTCGCCCTCCCTCTCCTAAACACAACAGCACCCGGGGAAAGTTCACCCCCTCAGGCCTCAGAGCCTGACATCTGGTGGAGAATCGGGGCAGGGCACTCTTATTGCTCTGCTCTTCGTAGTAACGAAACCTTTGTCTCTCTCTAGCTTTCTCTCTCTCTCTCATTCTTCACTTTCTCAGACTGTTTTCCATCAAATCAGTTCAACAACATCAATACATAATATCCATTGCTTTTTAGGTCTCGCAAACATTTATCGGCAGTTTATTAAATAAATTTCGTTTAAAGTTTTACCTTTGACTCGCTAAATTAAAAAAAGAAAGAGATTTATTTGAACAAGGTGGCTGAAAAAGCATTCCATGCGCTGAAAGATGGGTTTATTGAAGCTCCGCTATTATTGTTAGATGTTTCAGTATGCTGTTGGGCTTTATGTAGGGTTTGCCTGTTAGGACAAAGAGGGATGATCGGGGATATAAACTGTGAAAGCGTTTTAACTCTGAATGTATGCAAAAAGGAATAGAAAAAGAGGGGAGAGAGAACCTTTTGTATTTTATTTTACATTGTTAACTATTTTTAATATACTAAATTATAGTCACTCAGCAATTAAGGCATTCAAATTTGAAATTGCCATTTTACGTCGAAACAGATAGCTCTGATTTTGCTATTGGCGCAGGATTATTGCAAAAGCAAGAAGATGGAAATCTCTATCCTGTTGCCTACTGTGAGAGAGAGTAAAAAAGGGTGTGGGTATATGCGCAGGGATCAGGAGAGAAAAGATTATTTTATTTAAGTAATATATGCTCGACATCTTAAGATATTCCACATGACTCCGAGTGTATAGCGTTATTGCTTATCTGCTTGTCACTATATCCAACACCTACATTTCAAGAAGTTTTACTGCGTTAGAAATAAATTACGAAGTGCACGACAAGGAACTTGCGGCAGGATACTGAAATTATTTGGCAATGACGTCTGAAGAGTTTTACTTCCCACATTAGACACGTGATAGAATAATATGGCGCAAAATTGAGTCAATAGAAAATGCATTGGCAATGTAATTTAAAGTGAAAAAGCGTTAACCGACATTGCATCGTCTTATGAGCTATAAACCACAGTGGCCTTTGTAAGAAAGACGATGGTGCCGCTTGATATTTTATTGATTACTTTTAAAGAATATCACATAATTGTAATTATTCGAATAGTGGTTTACAGATTAAAGACAGATCTTAGAATTTGTGGTGGTGCGTTTATATTAATAATCAATCGAAAAGATGTGTGTTGTGTTTAAGCGCGGGAAGATTAAACATTAAAAATAGCAAATTGGTGCTTAGAACGTTCATTAGATCTTCCAGGGGTTCTTGAGCGCTCACCTGATATTTCTTCTTCACAAATAAATGACGGATAACTCCTCCATTCCTGATATCTGGAACGGAAACGATGCGAGGTAATCTTCCCCTCCCTGCCCCTTCCCTTGTTGACCAATTATCTACAGTAGTCTAAACAATTACATCCTCGACTACTTGCTCAAGAGAAACTGGCAGCGTGCTGCTGAAGCGTTTTCTGAAGAAGCAAACATACGGCTTGACTCTCGTCCTCCCATCGATTCCCCTTTTGCTTTTCTCCTCGAATGGTGGTGCATCTTTTGGGACATTTTTGCTGCAAAACACAACAAGGCTGGCACCAGGGAAGCCCAGCTCTATCTGGAGGTAACGGTATCTTCTCACTCTGGCTAAACCGTCCCCTGTAGGCTACAGCAATGCGGGGAGGTCCTCAACGCATGGCACCACATAACAATGTTTATAAAAGCATGGCTTATACCGTGCCTACTGCTCAACACCCTCAAAACTACCCACAACAACAACCGTTGAATCAACAACAGACTCAACAGCAACCTCAATCCACGACAATGGTGATGAATCAGCCGCCGAAAATGATACAAGGTGGAAATATGATAAATAATCCTGTAGTGCACGCAGGTGGAGGAAACGGCGGTGGAAATGGTGCAAATCATAGTGATATGGCAGCAGTAGCCGCAGCAGCAGCAGCAGCCATGTCTTTAAATACTCCTTCGATGATGCCCACGAATAGTTCGGCATTTCCGGGTGATGGACAAGCAGTGTTGCCGCATCATATTGCTCATTCTGCTGGAGGTGGAGGCAATGTCATCAACTCCCCACTGTTTTCTCCCAACATGATGAAAATACAGGGAGAATCCAATGAAAATTACCCGCAAAAATACCAGAAACAACCTCCTCCACAACCATCACAACCGCCTCCACCAATGATGACCCATCCTTCAGTGGGTTCACAACAACATCACCAACAACAACAACAACAACAACAGCAGCAACAACAACAGCAGCAACAACAACAGCAGCAGCAACAGCAGCAGCAACAACAGCAGCAACAACAACAGCAAGTTTTAAGCGCTCAGCAAAGGCTGGCTCAAAGTGTTACGCATCAAATGTGGCATGCAAGTTTACAAGCGTTAGGACTTGGAGGTCGTGATCCTAGCACATTGACTATGGATGAAAAGGTAGGATTTATTCTCTTACCGCTAAATATCGACTTTAGCACAAATTGGTCGCCCATGTTAAACAGGCGCAAGTGGCATTAGGAATGACTGCAGGAAATCGAATGGGAATGTAAGTCCTTTTTATCCTTGTCGAGTTAACCTTGGTGCCAAAAATACTCAGGGCTCAACCTGCTACTAATTTAAATGTACAAATGAAGCAATACATGCATTTCCAGCAGCAACAACAACAACAACAACAACAACAACAACAGCAGCAGCAACCTTCTCAAGTCCAAGGGATTAATGGGATGAAGCACGAGCAGCTGACCTCACAGGTAATGTGGCTCATCCCAAACATTATAACGATAATAGGCTTTTTAGTCTTTCGAAAAAGCCGCTTTGATGAAAGAAGAAGAGTCACCTGGGAAGCGAGCCCGAACTGATTCCTATTCACCATCGCAGGATATGGATCATTCGACAATGAATCCAGTCAACAACGAAAGTCCACTTTTTATAGGTGATGGTTCTCACCTCAATCCCAACGCTCAATTGTTGCAATCATTCACTGGCAATCTCTCCCAGCAGCAAATACAAGTATTTCAACAACAACGCTCTCATCAACGTATAGCCGCAGGTCACCGATTGTACAATGAACAAGAACAGCAGCTTCGTTTATTGATGCAACAACAACAACAGCAACAGCAACAACAACAACAGCAACAGCAGCAACAACAACAACAACAACAACAACAAAGAGCTGTAAATCTCCCAGTTGCCACAATTAGTCGGAATCGTCCATTTTCCATGAAACGTCCTGATGCTAAAAACTCTAGTAATCCTGAGCTCGCTAGCATGACCGATGAAGAACGGCTCGCTTATTATCGTCAACGGCATAACATGATTGTAAGAGAACAGTCAGCCAAAGTACATCAATTACACCATCACCTTCAAAACAGCGCTGAGCCTGAAGGATCTGTGGGAGACATGGTTACCTCGCAGGATCTTGATCAAACAGCCTACGTTGAAGCTTTGTCCAGAGGAGGAGGGGGAGGAGGGATGGAACATTTAGGACTAAGCAACTATGACTTGGCGGAACTTCAGCAGTTGATGAGTCGTCATCCTGCGATGGAAGAGGATGATTTGGATACTTTTGGAGGACATGCGTATTTAGATCCATTTCCTAGCACAATGTCCAATGGTAATTAGAACCTGTTATACTGATAAGAAAAACAGAACAACTTTCTGTAGCTTTGGCATCCTCAAGAGATACACTTCACTTGATCACTAGTCTTGGCGGTCACACCAATAAAGTTAGTACTTGTGACTTTGACGACAATGGAAGATATCTCCTTAGCGCAGGTGCAGATAAAAAGGTAAACTTTGCATCAACTTGTCAGGGCTAAAGAGTGAGTAGATATTTTTATGGTCAGCTACGGATGGAAACTTGAAGACATCCCAGGATGGTCATATCGGACAAATCACCTGTGTTAGATTTTTGCGCAATTCCAACCGGGCTGACGCATGGTTTGCTTCTTCTTCTTTTGACAAAACCGTGCGAATTTGGACACTGACGAGCAAAGATGAAGCTGTAAAAGAAGTAGTGGTATTTACTGAACATACTCGAACTGTTACTGCGGTTGATTTCTCCTCCAAAGACAGTCTCTGCGCTTCGTTGGACGCCGAAGGGGAAATGAAAGTATGGCGATTTGAAACTGGCGAGTGTTTCAAGACGGTGCAACTTACTACGCATGGTGCCAAGTTCAATAGCTTTTCCCATAATCCCTTACGGTTTCATCCCAAATCTCCTTCATTAGTTGCAGCAGCGTTTGCTTCGACGGTTTGGCTGATTGACATAGAAGCCTGTCCAGAGGGGGCTATTCAAGGAGAACACGTCTCTGTGCGTACTTTGGAAACGCCACATTCGAAGCAGATCGGTCATTTGGATTGGTCGTCTGATGGAAACTTATTACTCACCTGTTCAGAGGACACGATTTGTGTTTGGGACATGCCTAATGGAAGTCTGCTCAACTCGCAGGGCAGTCAGACCGGACGCATAGCCAGCTGCTGTTTTGTACCAAACAACCTGGGAGTGGTGATGTTTGGGGAATACGAATCGATCTTTTTATGGAATTTTGCAGCTTCCTCCTCCAAGCCGGTGGTCGCAGTCACGGCAGCAGCAAGCAACGGCATGATCACCGCGCTGTGTTGTGTGGCTCCGCAGGGCGAAGTGGTGGTTTGTAGCGGTAGCAGCGCAAAAGACGACAACTTGAAGCTTTGGCGTTATTGAGTGTGTTGTAATATTATTGTTATCACGTGACAGCCTTTTTTCGGAACATCCTCAGTCTCCTTCAGCCAACAGAGTAAGCCACCAACCTCCTCCCAGCGGGCAGCAGCTCCACCAACTCACTCCAAATGCACCTTCACTAAACCAACTCGTTGTACCGTAGATTGCGTTGTCGTCGCCTAACATCGTCGTCATGGGAGACAGCTCACGTCGTTCACCTTATTCGCCAGCTCGGCGTTCTCGATCTTTGTAGGCTGTTCATAACAGGTAGCTAATAGGCTAGATCACCACCAGCAAGAGGAAATTCAGCGACTGAGCATGGTGCTGTAGAGAGGGGAGGGGGAGGAGGGGTATCCAATAATCCAGGAAACAACATTTACGTTGCCAATGTGTCTACGAGATGTTCGGATGAGCAGTTATTGGGGGCGTTTTCCAAGTATGGCCCTGTCAGCAAATGTCAAATCATGCGTGACCCACACACCAATGATCATCGAGGCTTTGCCTTTGTCACAATGGAACATTACGAAGATGCCGATCGCGCCATTGAGGCTTTGAACGGCTTGGAATTGGAAGGACGCGCCATAAGGGTCGAACGAGCCAAGCGTGGAAGACCTCGTACCCCTACTCCTGGTCGGTACTATGGTCCTGCTAAAGGTATCCCTTTTCTTTACTAAACCGTTAGCCCGGTGGAGAGATGATCGTGGAGGTTATGGAGGAGGTGGTGGTAGTGGGTATGGCGGCGGCGGCGGTGGTCCTCCTCACCATTTTCCTCCACCTCCTTCTTCTTATCGCGATCGCTACGATCCTCGCGACCGTTATCACCCCGGTGGTTACAGTGACCGCGACTACGGAGGTCGTCCTCCTCGCGGTGGCTACAACGACCGAGACGCTTGGTACGAAAGAGATCGCTACTACGACCGCGAAAGAGATTGGTCAAGAGGCGGAGGCTATGAACGTGGAGGCGGGGGCGGGGGTTACGGCCCCAATGATCGCTACGACCGTCGTTATTAGCTCAACTGAGAAATTTATTAATCAACGAATGAGCACGCGTATGTATGGCACCTCTACGTCTTCGCCGTCTCGATCATTAACACACACCTCTGCAACCAGCGCCTTTACGTGCTTGGGTATCTCCTTTTTGCTAACACTCTCAACCATCTCGCTGAACTTCATCTTCAAGCGCTCCTGAAGCTTCTTCTTTGGCATAAAGAACGAGTATAGCATGGTCACCCCACACGACAACATGGTGATTTCCAGCCCGTGCTCGCTTTGGAACAAATCCAGCAACTCTTGCAGCGTGGGATTCCCCTTCACCTCAATGCAGTCCCACAAAGTCCAGCTGCGGTCATTGTATTTGGACACTGGTGCTGCGATCGGCTCGCTGAATCCCACAAACGGAAGTGCCAGGTTCACAAATCCATTTTTGTAATCTTCCAGCTTTCGCTTCCCAGCCGCTATCTTGTACAACTCCAAACACACCAACCCCGTCACCAGCGCTGTGGTAGTCGCTATGGCAGGGATGATCTTTCCTGCTATAAACTTGGTCTGATAACGATCGGCCGTTTGAATTCCATAGTTGAGCGCTCGCAGATTCGAGGCTGCGGTAATAAAATCAATGTGGAAGTTGGAATCGTCATCTTTTTCGAATTCTACTGGGTTTAGCCGGTATCCTGCCAGGGTTGCTGGTGCTGGCAAGGCTGAGATGATTTCATCCAACTCGTCATTGTTGAGCAGACTGTTTTGTTGCTGTTGTTGGGCCTGTTCGTTTTCTTGAGTTGCAATCTTTACTCCTTTCTTTGGCGTGAACTCTGGTGGTTGGACTTGATCCAGTGTTTGAGAAAATACCCCAGTCTCACTAGCTGCAGCACCTCTTAGGCCGTAATTAAAGGCACGTAAATTGGCCGCAGCAATTACAAAATCCAAATGCAAAGGCTAATAAGGTAAATTCCCAGCCCCCCAAAAAATGAAGATTCTTACATTGGAGGGATCAAAGGCCAAGGGAGTAGGAGCGCGTTTTGGCCCACTCCAAAATGGTTGTCCAGAGGAGGTCAAACAATCCCTAGGGAAATTAAACAAGAGTTGTTGAATTTGATTGTTGAATAATTCTTCAAACTTCAGCCTCGCCCAAACTATGCATTCTTGTAAACTTAGGGCCTTTTCAGTAACAAGGTATTTCTTCAAATTCTCCAAGATTTCCATTTGATTACCGCCTTGTTTCAACAACTGGTCAATGTAGTTGGGTTGCGATAAATACAAATTGGCATTCTCAGGATAAGAGTGGAAATAAGTTTCAAATAGTTCTCGCGCCCATTGAATGGTGTGCTCAATCTGATTGGGGAAACTCTTAACAGTGCAGCTAGGAAAGGACTTTTCTGGTGGATCTCGCGAGCTTGAATAAGATTCTGTCAAATGTGGCAGCACAACTTGCGTGTTTCCCTTGGTTCCAAGCGTGCCAGATTCCAACATTGGCTTCTTGTAATAAACGCATCGACTATCCACATATCGTCTTCCATCCACATTGTCCAAAGCATTAGTGACCAAGTCCATTTTTTCATAAAAATCATCATCAAATACATCTATTTTAAAAGACATTATAAATATATGGTAAGGGTATACTTTCAGTCTCTGCTCCGACCCGATCTTGGTGATGATGATAATGGCCAGCAGTGTCAGGATTCATTACAGCTACGGCCTTTACTGCACATTCAGACTTCATTCTACCAACATCACCGGGACGGAACAGGAATTGTCTGTTCAAGTTGCTCTTTTCAATGCTATCCATATCGGTGACATGGACACTGCCATTGGTAGCAATTCCCATCATGGCCCAATTCTTAAGCATTTCACAACCAATGGCTCCTGATCCTACCAAGAAAACGTTCATGCTTTGAAGCTTTTCTTGATAGGACTTGCCAAATACGGCAATTTGTCCATCATACCTCGAACCACACTAGGATCGAATTAATTAAAAGCAATTGGTAAGTGGATTTGGTACTGGTTGAAACTCTTCAGGATTCAAGGTTTCCCCAAAATCAGGGAGACTTTCCAATGAATCGAAATAAAAGTATTGACAGATGGGATGGAATTTAGCTGTACAAGCCTTCAAGCTTGCTGTTAGTAATTCAAAAAGGGGAGAGGGTTACTTTCAAGACTTCCTGAGCAACAAGTCCACCAAACACGGTATTCATTGGAGAAACATCACCTCTGGCTTGAAACGCTACTTGTTTAATCAAAGCTTCATCCACAGTGGCTGGATCTGGTTGGGAAGACATTACTTGGTTAGCCAATTGAACCAGCCTATTTGCATCATCCTACCATCAACCAGTGTTTAGCAAAGACTCTAGAGTACAACTTACTTGATTATAGGGACGGGGTAAATTGTTGGTTTCCTTGACAAAGAGGTCTAATGCTTGAAAAGCCACGTGAAGTTGAATAGGTCGATCAAATTTGGCAAAATCTGATAGTAAAAAGTCGGGATTTTTCAAAGATTCATTTAAAGATTTCTAATTGGGTGCATCCCGTCATAATAAGCCTTTCAGGAAGGGGAAATATGACTTACAAAGGATATTTTTTTTGGTTGTTTTACTTGGGTGAAAATTCCACCATCATTATAAACCTGGAAACTGCTGGTATCTCCAATGCTGAAGGTATAAGGCCCCAATACTTTAACGGGTCTTGGTTCAATACCATTCAGTTCAGTCATTCCACGAACTTCGCTAAAAGTGACCAAATCTCCATCTTCCAAGCCATGGCGAGTTTCATCAAGGCAAGTAACTATGCTTTCTGCGTCTTGGGTGACACCAGAAACCATTCCAGTAATGGGATTTTCGCCCGTTACATCTTGAACCAAGAATTCAGTGCCAAAATCATTAAACGCGTAACTGTTGGGGGCATTTAACAAAGGAAAAAAAGAAGAAGGAATTACCCGAATAAACCTCTAACTTGAGTGGAAATAAAAGCAACATCTTGTTCTCTACAGGCTTCATTCCATTGTAACTGAGAATCCAAGGGCATTTCAGTAATGACCACAGCAGCAAAGGATTTCCCAAGAGTACTCAAATCAACCGAATTGACAATTTGGACAGGCACATATTGGTTCAACTCGGAAAGTTTAAGGGCAGTCACTGCGGCTCTTGGTTGGCCTACATCAGCAGTAGATAGGAAATACTATCCACCCCATAAAGATAAGTAGATCAGGCTAAAAAGATTACTTGACTGGACAAGTCTTCCAAACAAACCAAGGAATTATCAAACAAAGTTACACTTTTGACACCTGCCAAGACAATATTTTTGGCTTGATTGTGAATAGGTGTGGTTATTAGAAACCAATTAGAAAAAGTGTACCTATTTCCACGCCAAGTCCTTTCAAGCCTACCACTAGAACATTGGAAGAACCCATTCTTTTCATGGCATCATGTCCCAATACATACCTAATGGAGGAGGATAAATATATGCACTTTGTGAAAAACAAATAGGGATTTTACAATTGACGAGAATATAAAGATTCGTCAATATTTGTGGCGGGATTTCCTTCAACCTCCATTTTAGTAGACTAATGATCAAGGTTAGTAGTTATGAAAAAGGAGGTGGATATTTACAGTGGACATTTGAGGTGGAGTAGAACACGAAGAACGAAAACACGTGAGATAATTTGAGGATAAAAGGGAATATTAATTAGAGAGAGAGAGAGAAGACAGAGATAGCTTCTCCTTTACAACATGACCAATCACGAGTATTAGAAAAACTCCACTCTGACAAGAAAACTATCAATACAATCGGAAGAAAGTAACAAATAGAAGTGCGTGATCAACGCGTTCTACTGCTTCAATACCAGACGCGCTTCAATAACGGATGCGCTTCAATACCAGAAGCGCATAAACTTTTTCCAATGACCATAAAAACTCGAGGAAAGGGAAGAGAGAGAGAGGTAAATCAATCAATTAAATATATATATACGACGTGTGTTCTAATCAGTGTACTTTTTTCCGCCTCAATTTCAGTGATGAAATCTCGTCAAATAATATTACAACGAGAAACCATACACACACACACACACACCGACACATGGACAACGGAAACAGGAAAAAAAAAGACACCAAATAAAATACCCCGATCAACCAACCATGGAACCATCACAGAGCCAAAAAGTGACAAATTCACAGTAATAAATGAATTAGTCACTTCAATATTAGCAATTATACATCATAATAGCAGGAGACTTTTTACGGCACGTACATTAGAATAATCACAATAAACAGACTTTAACAAGGCCGTACTCTAATGAGCGCATACACACACACACACAAAACACACGGATTAAAGGACCAGCAGATTACGCTTTCGTGCCATTGGGGAGAAACTGGCACAAAGTCTCCGGGGAGGGGTTCTACTTCTTTCTCTCGCTTCTATGGTGGCAGTATAAGCATCTTTAGCTCTCGATATTCTTTCCATATTGGTTTCTTTTACCTCTAGCATCCTTGAAGTTTGTCCAAAGGAAGAGTTTGCTAGCATATTCACAGTAGCATTGTCGTTGTTATCACAGTTGGATTCATAAACTGGGGTTTTCGTCACGTTCAGAAATGAGCGAGGAGTTGACAAATCTTTGACAATATTGCAATTATCGTTGATTTGAACAATGGAGTGTTGCTGACGGGATCGATCCATCGCAGCATCCACAAGAACGTTCGATGTCGGTTCCCAACAAGATTCGGAAACCGATTCATAACGAAGTGAAGACATCATCGAAGAAGGAGAAGGAGGAGAGGGATCATCAAGTCGAATCCTAAAACCCAAAGTCTCCTTAAAGGAAGGAATTGTGCTAGGATCAACCAAGTTTGAGCAAGACGACGGAGAGGGGGAGTGAGGAGGAGAGGAGGGAAATGAGAACGAAGAGCCTAATTGCGGTCTCACTCCACAAGCAGTCAGAACATCAGTTTCAGTTCTTTGACGTCGATGACCTTTGCGGAAAGACATTTGATCGAGAGTAGATGCGTTAGCGGTGAGTTGTTTGTTTGGGCGAGAGAAATAACTTTTACAAAAGAAAAATTAGATATTAGTAGACAATATCTAATGCTTGGGGATAAAAGGTGTTTGTGTGTGTTTTGAGGAAGAGGGAGGAGGACGACGACTAACGATATGCGGCAGTTAAGAGAGAGAGTGTGTGTTTGTGGAAGTGCACAGCTTATTTTGTTAAGATAGACAGCTGGACCACACAAGAGACACGCAATTAGAGTGAGACTTTTGGAGTGGGGAGTGTGCGTAGAGGGGAGTGCGTAGATAGGAGTGCGTGTGTGTTACGGAGTGCGTAGAGAGTGGAGGAGAGTGGGAAAGGAGGAGAAGGTCTAGCGAGTAGATATACACGTGGTGTTTTTACTTTCTAAAAAAAACGGACGGGAACCTGACAACGGTTTTATGACATTTTCTAAAGGAGAGAGTATTTATTAATGTAGATGGTCAATAAAATTTTTATCATGGTCGCTTCTGATTGGTTCAGCCTCAAATATACTGACATCATAATTCCGTCTCTTGTTCTGCATAATTATTTTATTGGAAATATTTTCCACCAAGAAAAATTATTTCTTCTAAATAATTTCACATTTTCCCGCGTTCATCATTATTGGTACATTAAATTAAAGCACGTCCCTTCATCTTTCCCCTGTTTCCATATTAGTAATCGGGTGCGCTTTCCCCTTCATGCTATCACCCGTTCACAGCATCTCTTCGAGGGCACACCATCACCCGTTCACAGCATCTCTTCGAGGGCATCCGCATGGCAACATAACAGATTTGGTGGGGGGAAAAAACAGGTTTTTCTTGTCAAAATGCGTCAAAACTAAAAATGTCATTTCCCTATAATTGAAATATTTATAGGGCTGTATCCAAAAGATATTCTCCTATTCGATCCAGGGGTTTGACAAACACAGGGCCAAACAAAAATGCTCATCCTTTACATACTAGCAACTTTATCATCATTTCTCAGTGCTCAATCCCCATCACCTCGAGAGACACCACCACCAAACACCAATTGTACGTTTATACGTCAACGCAGGGATATTCGAACTCTTTCTCCTTCCGAATTAACCGGGTTTTTCCAAGCAATAATTCGTTTAAAGGCCAACAACGCCTCCTTTCCCAGCCAATTTGATCAAATCGTCCAAATCCACTTGGACGCCAGTACAGCTGCTCATGGAACTCCCCAATTTCTTCCTTGGCATCGAATGTATCTCCTTCATTTTGAATCCAACCTAAGAATCTTTGAGCCCAACCTTTCACTTCCTTACTGGGTATCCTTCAACCGCGCTTCAACAAGGGTAATGTGGGGAGGGGTAGGATTGGGCAGACGAGGCAGCATCTCCAGCATCCAGTATTGTATTTTCGGATTCCTGGTTTGGTGGGAATGGAACGCCTTGCGTATTGAATGGCCAATTCGCGGGTTGGAACATTTGGTTCCCAGAACAACGATGTCTTTTACGAAGGTTTGATCAAATTGTCACTCTTGGCCCGTTTTACGACACCTTGGCAATAAGCGCCATTGTCAAGAGTGCGGATTCCTACGATGCGTTTAGAAACCAGCTGGAACCTGTTCCTCATGCCAAGGTTCACATTGCCATTGGGGGTGATATGTTTACCACTTCTTCGGCCAATGAGTGAGTCTTTTTTTGACCCCGGTTGATAAGTGCTAGTCCCATTTTCTTGGGCCATCATACCTTTGTTGACAAAATCTGGCATTCCTGGCAACAACAGAACAACAACTTGTGGTTATATGATGGTCGTAACTTTGATGGCTCTCCTGCTTTACTTGGCGACAGATTACACTACTTTCAACAATTCCAAGTCGCCGATGTTATGGATATCCGTTCCTTATGCTATGAATATGTGTCCCCGCCCACCCCAGGGCTGACCAGGAGATACTTGTCCTCACAGGCCATAAAGTCCAGACTACCCACACCTATACCCAAAAGTTGGATCTATAAATATGGTTTTAATGAGGCGAGGGTTCGTTCAGTTGAAAATAAGCTAAAAGCAGCAATGCAATCTTTTTAACCCCACAAACTTTTTTTGCAATTTTAAAATAAAGAAATTAATTTTTTCGCCCTACTCTCTCTTCTCCCAATGATTACTGCCAAATCTGACGGAACCAGAGTCATTAATGTTAGCCATGCCACATCCTTGTTGGTTAGGGCTGATAGGACTACCACAACTTGTTCATTCTCACCCAGCCATTCACAAACCAGTTGAGCGATTTCCAACTCCATCTCTTCATCCAACTTGACCAGGCTGACCAAGGAAGCCGTGAAATCAAGACAAGCTTGCAACAAGATGCGATCCGCAGAATACAAAGTTTTGACCAAGGAAAGCTGCTTGAAAATCGAGGACACCTTGGGCCAGGCCTCTTTAATTAGCCTTCTTTGTAGAAATTCAGGTGCTGCTTCCATCATGCTGTTCAAGGCTTCAAGACAGGGAACCCTTAGTTGAGGTTCCTTGAACAAGGAAAGCATTGTTGCCCAAACATTATGTGCAAAGGGAGGAAATTTGCTATGGCCTGCAAGTATAGTCGAACAATACCTAATACATCGAAGTGCTGACTTGACCACTGAAAGGTAAGGACAGGTTAGGTGATGTTGAACTCCGTCTAGAATCCGAAGCGCGTAGGCTTGCTCCATGCTGGTATTTTCTTCTTCTTTAGTATCCTCCTCAAGTTGGTTTTCATGGTGATTTTGCCCATTGCAGTCGTCGTCGTGATGGTGGTGGTGGTGGTGGTGGTGATTCAAGAAATAATCTTCAATTTCTTCAATACTATTGCTCTCTCTCTCTTTGGCCAATTCTTCCTTTTGTTTAATAAAATCATCTAAAACTAGTTGTAATTCCGGACATACGCCCATCACTTCTACTTCGGAGCTTATATCAGCAATACTTGAAATCTCCCTTCGTGGTGGTTGATATGCTCTACAAACTGCTTCCAAAGATAGCATTAAATCTTCAACAATTTGCCATTTTTCTTCAACCTTTTCGGGATCAACCAGGGTCAAGAATTTTTCCAAATCAGTGCTTTTCTTATTATTATTAGGCATGGTGGTAAGGGAATAATTCTCCATAGCTTCAAGGATTTCCTCAATAGCATCATCTATCAAGGGAAGCAAGGATAAATCTTCACCAAAGGCGGCAAACCTAAACATGGCTCGGAAAACTTTCAAAGTGTTGGGATAAAAGGAAATATTGCGTAATTGTAGGGAAACTCGATCAGCTACAACATCCACACAACTTGCTAATAACTCTCTTGGCGTTTCAAAGCCTACTATTTTGGCCAATTCAGATATGCTAGCCTTGGCAACAGTTTGGACCAAGGGGTTGGAATCCATCAATTTTTCCAACATCACATACAAGAGGTCAGGGAGATGAGGCTCAAGCTCTTGACCCAACATCCTAGCAAGTAAGAGTAAATTATCAAGCATTAGGCAGACACATTGGGTAGTTTGTCCAGGTAGGTTCGGATCCAGGGAAAATCCTTTAGGTAGTTGCAACAATTTACTGTTATACAGCCTCAATTGTTCTGTTCGAGTTGTTGGTAATTGCAACACCTGGTCATTCAAGCATTGCTGTAACAAAAAGGGTTGTATTTCTTTTTCCATCCCAAACAATGGTTGCATAACCTTGCACTTTAAAAAGGCATTAACCATGAATAAACCAGTAAATGGTTGATCCGTATTCAGGTCAGAAATGGCCATATCAAGAAAACGACTATGGTTCAAGGCAAAGATACTTTGTAAGAGGAAATACAAGGATAAAATAGTACTTTTTTCTTCAATTCTTTCCAACTTGATCATGGCTACTAGATCATAAACATCATCCTTGACAATGGTAGTTATTGCTGCTGTTGAAGAAGAGGGAGGGGAGGCGGGATTACTCAATTTGATTATATCTTTGAAAGAATCCTTTATAAAATCCAAAGCGAGTTCCAAAAGTTTTATCTCGTTAGCTTGACCTTTAGCGTTGAAAAAGTCAACATATCCAGCAACCTTGTACATTGCATGTCTTTTCATTGACTCGGAGATTGTAGGGCTGGACAGGGTAGAAGGAAGAGCCTTTATACAGTCACAAGCTCTTTGAACCAAAGAATGCTCATCCAGTACTAGAGAATGGGTTAAATCTCTTGAAATCTTTGCCACTTCCAAGTTCTCATCATGTAAGCTAATAAACAAAACTTCCAATAAATATGGCAAGGTAAAAACGCCAAAACATTTGGTTAATAGTTGATGCACAAAATGGATATTTGCTAATCGAACCTTTTCAGAACTGTTTGTTTGATTATACAAAAAAACCTTTTGAAGTAATGGTTCAATTCTGGTTAGGTTTTCCCGTAACCATCCTAAATCACTTCTGGAAATGCTTGGACGGGCTGTAGCACTGGTCAAGGGTATAGGCCGATGCGATTGACTTGAGAATCTTTCAATGCTTTCGGATAAAGTTGATGGAATGTCGGGCGGGGGTAAAGTTAGATCCGAAAACACCAATATTACCGTATCCTGCAAGCAACGAATTCCAGCTATTAGCAATGAAGAACGATCTGAACAAGTTCTAGTTGATAGAAGCGAGGTCAAAACGGTGACAACACCAGGCAAGAAATTTACAATTTGATCTGGTGAACGAATATTTCCTATCAACAACAAATGTAATGATTTCAAACAATCAAAGCGAAGTTGATGCGGTAAATCGGTATCTCTGACCATTTCAAGGAGCACGCTAAGCAATTGAGCACCAGGAAGGCGAAATTCATCACTTTGGATATATTTGGTCAAATCAAGTCTTTCCTCTCTATTGACGTATTCTAGATCATCAAATAATAGTAGCGAGGGGAGTGAGAATTCCTTGGCAAGAGAAAGGGGGAAAAGATTTCTTATGGAATCGAGCAGGGAAATGGTCAAATCGGCCTTGGATCTCCACTCTGACTTTAGCTTGGTAAGAGAAAAGCAAAGAAAGGTAAAAACAGTAGTAAATGTTTCTTTCCTAGCATATAGTGCAGGAAAAGAGTCAACCTGAGCGTTTAGACAGTCAAGCAAGAGCAGTTTTATCGAGTCATTTAAAGTTGGTAAATGTTGCAAACAGGAACAAAAAGACACCACCAAGGAGTTGATCAAGGCAGGGGGCAAAGTGCAGGGATTGCCCGAGCGAGAGAGAAATAGGTTTAATCTACCAAGTGTTGTTTTGACCTGAGCCTGTTGATTTGGTTGTAAATTGAGCAACTCTCGAATTATTAGTAAAACTAATCGCTTTTCCTTTTCTTCTTCTTCTTCTTCCTTAGCAGTGGTCATTGATCATCACCTGACTCTTACATTCACTGGGCAAACAGAGGGAGTGTCACGTGGAGGCTTCAAAATTCCTTATCATGAGTGACACCACCACCACCACATCTTCAACCAACAATGCACTTTATAATCGGAAAAGTCCTGGTAAGCGCCACAAGTGAAAATAGAAGCCAGACTTATGGGTTGGGTTGGGGAGAGAACAGCTGTTAAACGGCTCTTGCGAGAATTGCTTGATCTCACACAAACTCCCTCTTCGTTGTTTCAAGCAGCACCATTGGACGATGACTTGTTTCACTGGCATTTCACGATTCGTGGGCCCAAGGACACGGAATTCCAAGGTGGTCGATATCATGGGAGGTTGTTACTTCCCACGGAATATCCGTTTAAACCTCCCAACATTGTCATCTTGACGGTAATTCATTTGGGCTAGGGTGCTGGGGTTTAACAAAAGTAGCCGAATGGAAGATTTGAAGTTAATGTCAAAATCTGCCTAAGTATTACAGGTTATCATCCGGAATATTGGCAACCTGCTTGGGGAAGTAAGTATTATTGAGGAGGAGGAGGTGATTAATGAGTGTGGTTAGTTCGAACTGCCTTGATGGCATTGATATCTTTTCTACCAACTCACGGACAAGGGGCAATTGGATCATTGAACTGGCCGGTCGATGAAAGAAAGCGATTTGCCAAAACCAGTGCAACTTGGTATTGTCATGAGTGTAAAATGAAGCTGGAAGAAGCATTACCGGGAGAAGAAGCAGAAGAAGCAGAAGATGGCAACGAGGTGGATGTTTCAGCCTTTGTGATTCGGTATATTGGAGATTCATCAGGAACAGCCACACTCGGTGCAACACTCGGTGCAACACTCGATGCGACACTCGATGCGACTATTAGTGAAGAAGCAGCTCTTGATTCAACAAGAGCGGAAGAGATGGCGGGTAATGCAATAAGAACGGAAGGAACAACGCATGATACGACAAGAACGGAAGAGATAACGCATGATACGACAAGAACGGAAGAAATAACGAGTAATGCAACAAGAACGGAAGAAATAGCGCAGGTCGCTGCTCCAGCCATCAGTCGAAGCACACCAACCACCAACCGAGTAATATCGCAGCGCGGACATTCTACGTGGTTTTTTGACATAATACTGGGAGCCTTGGTGAGCATGTTGGCATTTCTATTATGGCGAAAATGGCCAATTAGTTGAAGCAGAGCAAAGAATTAGGGCGTAGTGGTAGTTAAATTATCAATGAAATCAAGCAAATTTATGTGAAGGAGAAAAAATATTTAATTAATGTACAAACAAGAATGGTTTCTAACGATGCTTACTACCACTACTACCGCGGGTGCTACCACCACGAGTACTTCCACGAGTGCTACGACGGAGAGAAGAGGATTTCTGAATTAGGGGAGATTGGACTTTTTTCTTTAAATAATTTCCCAGTCCACTTTGAGCCTGTTGTTGTTTTGACAAATGGTGGTGGTGGTGTTTATCAAGGTGGTGTTTATCGAGGTGCTGTCTATCGAGGTGGTGTTTATCGAGGTGGTGTTTATCGAGGTGGGGATGGTTGGAAAAGTGGTGAAGATGGCGACGTTTAAACTCATTGGAATTACGACGCCGTTTTAACCAAGTTTCCTTTAAAACCTTGGCAAAAACCTGGTTTAGTGGCAATTCCATGGAATATGGGTCAACCACCAATGCACCACGTCGTTTCAACACGGTCGGAGGTGGTTCGATATCCAAGGGTGCCTTTTCTTCTCCCATACATCCCTCACAGTAATTGGGACATGATATTTTGGGTAGAGTTGGAAGAGAAGGCAAAGATTCAGCGCGTCGATTGCGAATCCTACTGGTAGGAATATCCCAGTCACTACCATCATCATCCATGACATTGAAGCAGGAAGAATGAGAAGTAAGATTTAATTTTGCCAACTTTAAAGTGATTGATTCTTCATCCATCTTTTTTTTTCTTCACACAAGATAAAGGAAGGAAGGAAGGAAGGAGAGGTGAAATTATTTTTTCTTACTTGTAATATTTATCAACACTTATCAGGCCTGAAACTTCTTTCGTACACGTGGCTAGGGAGAGAGAGAGAGAGAGAGAGAGGAGGGAGTGGAGTAGCCTTGTCCAATCAAGCAGGACCCTCATTAAATGACTTTTGTGCTTGATTTTACCCCGTCCCCAGGTTGAAGACGAGTTGTGAGTAAAGTGAGTGGAGCGGGGATAGTCATCTCTTTTTAACCCCTTTTTCACACACACCTTCATAATCCACCCATTAATTGTTATCCACTCGACATATACTTCCACCACTACCACCACCACCATCACCACCACCACCACATCCTCCACACTAAACAAAAATGTTTGCATTCCTTTTCATTCTTTTGCTAAACACTTGCACTTCGACCCGGGTAATCTTTCCTCTTACTTACCAGGCCACGGCAAATCTTGCCATGGTTAATAGAAGCTTGACTGGAGATGTGGTTCAATTTACCGAGGACGGGGCTTTACAACGTAGCCCCATGAAGCTAGTCTCGCATACCTTGCAAGTTCATCAATTCCTCAGTGCACAGACCACCAACATCAAAGATCCTGTAGAATATGGCATTCAATATCACGATGGGGCTATAATGACCGGCCTTCCCAAGGTTTATGCGATTTGGTATGGGAATTGGAGCAAAGAAAACACCACACAGATAATCATGACTTTTTTGAGTGGCTTTGGAAGTTCCAACTATCTCCGCACTCAGCGCTACATGACCAACAAGCAGGGCCAAACCACTGCTACTCAGTATATCTTTTATCCCACGGCCAAATATATCAACACATATACCTATGGCAAGCAGTTGGAAGATGCGGATATTCTAAAGATGATTACCAAGACGATTGATGAAAAGTTTTTTCCTTTAGAGGATAACGCGGTTTATGTGGTGTTTACCGCATCAGATGTAAAATTAACCTCGGGATTCTGTACGGATTATTGTGGCTGGCATTCTCATTCGTTGGTCAAGTCAACCGAGCTGAAGTTTGCCTTTATAGGACATCCTGCAGCTTGTCCCAACTCGTGCACTTCACAGCAGGTCAGTCCCAACTACAATTACGCAGCGGATGGGATGATGAGTATCTTGACGCATGAGCTGGTAGAAACCCTTTCGGATCCACTCTTCAGTGGTTGGTATAGAAATGACGATGGTTATGAAGTTGCTGATATCTGTGCTTGGACTTATGGGAAATCCAAAGCATTGCCCAATGGGGCCAAATACAATTACTTGTTGAATGGGCGAAAGTATTATCTTCAACAAAACTATGTCAATTCAAATGGAACGGGTTGTTTTATCCAACAATAATCCTCTCTCTCCCTTCCTCATTTATGTTGCTGTATCATTAGGAATTTAAATAGATGCATTTTAATTTGCATTTTAATCTGTGTAATTAATTATTTCTGCTGCTGCTGCTGCTGCTGTTGTTGTTGGTGATCAGGTTACAGGTTTCGAATGTCTAAAGGCAGACATACTCGCTGCATATGGGCCTGGTTTTAGGTGGGAGGTGTAAACTCTCTCCTCCAACAATGAGAGGGGATGAAAGGGGCAAGTTTTAAAAACTGGTCACATGCCTGCCTTCTAACTACTACAACTGTTTCAAATAAAATAAAGTAATAAATAAAGTGTTTTATTTTCCTCGCCCATCACACCCTCTCTCTCTCTTTCTCCCGTTCCTACAACTTCTTACTACGAGTTACTTTTCTACGCACAACAAACTCACACCACGAACACTACGCGCTACACTTTCCCCCGATACTTTCAACAATACGTGCCTGGTCCATTTTAACTTTGGACTCTAACGCCCTCCCTCCTCCATACACTTCCTAGACTTCCCCCAACTAAAGTGATGCCGCTTCAACTTTTCCCTCAGGCTTTATTCATCCCAACCTCTCATCAGTTGAAGGAAATAGAAGAATCCCCGCCCTTGTCTCCTTCAACCAGAAAACGCAATCTTTCTCTCGATCCAGTCTGTCTAACCGATCGTCGTTTGGGCTTGTATGTCAATGATGAGCAGGAATGGAGAGATGCGCAGATCTATCTGTTAGCCAGAGGCCGTCGTCAGGCTTGGGCCAATATTTTTGAACCTCCCTGTGTTAACCTTTACACCACCAGTAGCTATTCTCCTCCTTTGCCTGATTCCCCTCCTTCTTCTCCTTTCCCTGGAGATGTGATTTGCAACTAACTCCTCTCTCTCTCTCTCTCTCTATAGACTTGTAGAGTTGGAATAGAGTGCCTGGAGTTGGGCGGTAGTAATGAACTAATTGCAATGACTATTTTTTCCCCTATAGCTCTCCTCTCCTCCCCCCTTTCCCTAGTATTGTTAACTCCTCTCCTCTCCACTAACAACACTTTTAAAGATTTTTTTTTCTCAAATACATTTTTGCTCTTTTAATTTTTAACCTTCTTCATTAATTAATTAAAGGAATTAATTGATTGATTGGTTAACCAGAGAGGAGAGTGGTTCATTCTCCTGCTGTGTGTACTTCCATCATCTTGGCCTTTACTCGCTTAGTAATCAGAGCTTCTTCTTGCTCAGTGATTTGTCCCAATGTCCTCTTACCAACTTCCCCTCCTTCTACTACTGCTTGAAGTTTGGGTTCTATCAATTGTAGCCTCAATCTGGATCGCATTCCTTCCATTGATTCATTGTCACTGTCACTGACAATCGACATTAAAACCGTGACTTTTTGGAAGATCTTTATCAAACAAGTCCCTTGACCATCTTCCAAAACATCCTTTTTATCATTAAACCTTGAGTTGGTCCGATCTATCTGTACAAGACTTTCCACTCCATATCTATCCCACATCACCACCATCCGTCCAAAGGGATACCTGGGAATAAGGACCGAAAAACCATTCTTCATAACTCGCGTAACAAATCCCTCCTCCATGGCTTCTCGATTTTGAAAGTATAGGTGGGTGTAGAGTTCAACCGAACTACGACTTGCTTGTTGTGCCATTCGATTTCTATAATTCAAATTATCACAAACTTCCTTTATCTTGTTCGAATCGGTTAGGTCCAAATGATAATCCATGGTTGGTTCAAGTGCCACTTGTAATTGTCGATGAACCAATATGTCTAACCATCCTTCCATCTTTATACCAACAAATATATTACCTGCATATCTTCGGATAGGTGAGGTAAAATGGGTATATATTTCACTCGCCAAGCCATAATGTCGGAATTCTTCTTCAGTTGCAGTTCCAGCCGAGAAATAAAGTGCTTGCATCATACATCGAGTGGTAAGAATTCTCACCAACTTGTTAAAGTATGGCACTTCTGGAATCTACTCTCTCTCCCTTTCGCTTTAAAAAAAAAGAGTGTGTGTTTAGGGTCATACCACCGCTTTATCCAAAGATTGCGCCAATTCCAATGAAGTATTATAATGCAAGGTAAATCCCATTTCAGCCGTTGATCTGGCTAATCGTTCAAAATTGCTCAACGGTGGAGTTGGATGTCTTCTCAGCACGGCAGAGTTGGAAAATGCTGCATATATCTTTTTGGCCACCGATATATTGGCCAACAACATGAATTCCTCCACTAATGCATTGGTCTCTTTCAACTCCTTCATTTCTAATCCCCCCTCCCTTTAATAAGTTGCATCAAGGTCAAGCACCTACCAACATCAACGGGATCTTGAGAATCATTTTCAAGGCGAAATCTAACTTCTGGACTGGCCAAAGTAAGTGCTCCTTTTGTAATCCTAGCTGCACGTAGTTTCTTGGCCAACTGATTCAAAACTCGGATTCCTAAGGTTATTTCATCTTGCTTGGTTCTAAGAACTTTTATTATTTTCTTTAGCTTGGAACGAGATTTACGGATCATCAAGTAGGTTTTGCGCTTCTTCATAGGTTAGTGAAGCTTTGGAACGAATGATCGATTTCGTAAAATTAACCGTTAAAATATCACCATTCCCAGTCATTTCCTATATCATCACCATCGTCGTTATTGTTAAGAATTTTGTAAAAAAATAAAGAGCAAGATTACCCAGACACAAGAAAATGCCAATCTATCAACATTGGAACGCAAAGAACATAAATCTAAACACAGTAATGGTTAATAAACCGAGGCAGGCCAAGTCTTACTGGTTCCAAGTAGTGCAGGAAGCATGTCAATTCTCTTATCCACTAGATATACCGTGGTACCTCTACTTGCTGCTTCCTTGTCCATGGCCGTGCCAGGTTTAACAAAATGAGTTACATCTGCAATGTCTAAAGGGCAATCACCAAAACTTTTTCAAGAAATTTTACGAACTCCAACTTCATAATTTCCATTAGGAAGTAATCTTGCATGTAATGCATCATCAATATCCGTACAACCTAAACTAGATTAATGAAATAATTAGATTTATAATTAACCTGGAGGATCAATGCTACAAACGTTCAAATGACGAAAATCTTGTCTTCCGTTTAGGTGTTCAGGCGTAACTATCCAAGCCTCTCCCTCTAAGGGAAGACATGACAAGACTGACTCTGAAAAGCTTTGATAAGCAACATCATGCTCTATCAATAAAACTTCTGTTTCGGTTGATTTATCCCCTACCGATCCCAATGCTCGAACAAAATGACCAACTGGAAACCTAACTTTGGTATAAATATATATATAATAAAGGTATACTTGGAATTGGCTGCCCAAGAATCAATTGCCACTATGATGCGTTGACCCAGCAAAAATCCTGCTTGTCTCGTACGAATTCTTATCCTTGGAATTCGACGATCCATTGAGATGAACAGTGCATTTTGCCAAGAGACTGCTGAACCGGTTTTAACCGTTTTTTTGTCCAAAAAGCCGCAATATCTATTTAAAATTAGTACTGCAGTAAAAGAGAGAGAGAGAGGATTACAATCGCCATGATCGTTTAATTATTCCTACCACTTTGGCCGTTGGTTGTAGTGAAGGGTCATCATCTACTTCCATAGCAGCTTCTTTTTCTTCATTTAGCTTGGTTTCATCTGTTTCGTCCAAAACCACCGTAGAAGTTGCTCCACGCCAAGCACTCTTGGGAAGTAGTTTGATAGCCACAGTATCTCCACCCATTGCTCTATTAAGACTTTCCCTTCCAAGGATCAGGACTGAACATTCCACCCCATTTACTTTGGCATAAACTGTTCCCTACCAAACAAGCCCTCATTAATACTGGAAAAGTGTGATTACCTCCAAGTAGTTATGCGTGCTGATATTAATGGTTCCTTGCAAAAGTACGCCACTCTTAATGCCCAAGTTTATTTGAGCCTTGGAAAGATGTTCTTCATACTTGAAATCCTTTTTTTCTGCCGCATTTAAAGCTTCAATTTCATTATAAGCAAGCATATCCAACAAGTCTTGAGCGCTAGGAATTCCTTCAACATAACCTCTCGCTAACATCGTCTCAGCAAAGAACACATGTATAAAGTCCTACCAGTACTAACAACAAGTCCTTCTCCAAGGGCTCGTTCAAAATTATCTTTATTTTCAGCCACGAGAATGGTTTTAATGTTGGGTATATGCTTGTTGTACCATTTAACCGCTGCTCTGATAACTGCAAACAACAATAAGCGAGATAGGATAAACACCTACCGCGAAGATCTCTATCTATGGCCTTTTCCTCTCGTTCTTTTTCAAAATATGTTTCTCTAGGACATAGCGGGTGAGTGAGTGAGTGAAAGAGCGTTGGATGAATGTACCGATGATGCTCATTAGAAAATACGATAAAATGTTTGGCAGGATTGGCAATTTGTTTTCTCAACCTTGCATACACTGATTGATTACCATGGCGAACCTGTTCAAGGACAGTTTGCAGTACAATGACATTTCGCAAAAGCTCATGCTCAAAAACATCAATCTATCTCCTATTAATCATCATTTCCTTTGTTGATAGTACTTGAGTAAGAAAAGCCGTAGCATCGGGCAAGATGTAGTGAGGCATAGCAAATGTTGAGGTTTGTGTAGGGGTCAGTAACGGGGTTTCGTGGCCACACGTCTGACAAGCCTGCGACATACACCAAATGTCATCTCGGAGATAATGTTCTCTGACCAATCGAACAATGTTTCCTTTTTTATTGCGAATCAGTGATGCCTTGGTTCTTAACATTTTCGGGACTGATGAATAAATGGTGGTGTCAGGTGATGCTGCTAATCGGTTTATTCTTTCGGTTTTGCATGGTGTGAGGGGTGGGGAAAAAACCGATTTTTGTTTTTACGTAATCAACTCTGCCCCCTCCAAAAAAAATTCATGTTTACTCGGCATGCCACCTCCACCACTCGCAAGTTGGGGCTACCGTTAACTTTGGCCGCCACGGGTGTATACGTTCATGATACTTATTTCAACGACCAGGTATTAAGACGAACAGGCAGAACTCTATTCACTGTCGCCAACATTGCTTTCGACTATAAATTCCGCTTTGTTTCAGGCAAGGAAGCTCAGGTTTACAGCCAAATGCATCAAAAAACCGCGTCAAGGCTATTAAAGCTATGTCAAGCAAACGGGTAATGCTGCTTAACCCCAAAAATAATGAACAACACTTAGAGGACTTTACATTAAACTAGGCCAAGGAATGGCGCTTCAATCCGCAGTTATGCCACCGGAATTCCACCAGATTTTCCAGGTGCTCTTTAACGAAGCGCCTTTTATTACCTACGACCAAGTAAGTCGGATCATCAAGGAAGAATTCCAAGTCAATGAAATTAGCCAAGTGTTTTCCGAATTTGAATTAGCACCGGTTGCTGCTGCCTCTATTGCCCAGGTGCATAAAGCACGACTAAAGACGGGCGAATGGGTTGCTGTAAAGGTTCAAAAACCCGAAATACGTAATCAAATGGAATGGGATTTACGCATCTATCGTCTGGTCCTGACAGCCTTTGAAAAGTTGTTTAAACTTCCCATTACTTGGACGTTGGATTATACAGAGAAACACCTAAGACAAGAGGTTGACTTTTTAAACGAGGGCAGAAATGCTGAACGAACGGCTTTGGATGTAGAAAGAGCTGGACTGGCCCATTCTGTGTACATTCCCAAGGTTTATTGGGATAAGACTACTTCTCGCGTCCTCACTTGTGAATGGATCGACGGGTTTAACTTGGCTCAAGTGGCAAGTTTGAATTATTCTGTGCCAAAAGTGGTGGGTTTAACGGTTGACCTTTTTGCTTATCAAATATTTCATAGTGGATTTGTCCATTGTAACACCGTTTTCCTTGTTATTATTGTTAACCCCTCTAGGTGATCCTCATCCTGGAAACATTATAATCAGACCTCATCCTCAAGATCCAAAGAGACCGCAATTAGTACTGCTTGATCATGGCTTGTATATTGAGGAATCCCCCGAATTCCGTGTTCAATATGCTGAACTATGGAAGAGTATCTTTTCCCAGGATCTCAAGACGTTAAGGAGAATTGCTGAGGGATGGGGCATTGGTAATGTAGACATGTTTGCCTCAGCCACGCTACTTCGACCCCATCAAGTATCCAAGGAAAGTACGCCGCTTCATCTTGATCCCAAAGTATCCAAGCAAGATATTTATGCCATGCAGATGCAAGCCAAAGAAAGAGCTCAAGAATTTCTCAAAAACACCGAATTAATGCCCCGAGAGTTGATATTCGTGGGCAGGAACATGAACATTGTGCGAGCCATTAACAAATCCCTTGGTAGTCCGGTCAATAGAATCCAACGAATGGTCAAATGGGCTGCCTGGGGAGTAGGAAGTGCACCTCTTGACCGAAAGCATGTCCAGTTATCATTCGGTATGTTGAACAGGTGGAACTGGTTAAAGTTCAACTTTTCCTTGTTACTCTTGAGCCTGGGATTTTGGATGACTAACCTGAGAGCGAGTCTTACAAAATACTATGGAATTTTATTCAGGAGAGAAGTTCGTTTGCGTGGATTCGAAGATGTAATGGATCAACGTATCAACCAGGAGTTGGAAAGGCAATACGGCATCAAAGTGGAAGAAAGTGCATTCATTGCTTAATCTTTCCTTAATAGACCTTTCCTATCAATTATTATATCATGTTATTTATTGTTGGGAAATCGTTAAGATTGGAAATTCACGTGACTCTGCAGATATTTGTTTGATACCCTTTTGAGGTGTATTCATCCATTTTATGATAAAAACATTTATTGATAATAATTTTGAATTAATCCATGTTGCAACTTGCAACTTGCAACCTTTAGGACCAAACTGACTGATCACCAGAATTCTGCAATGAGATGCAATTCGTGGTAAAAGTAGCCACCACCAATATAAAAATATAGGTAAGATTTAACTAATGGTAAGCTCTGCACCATTTGACTTGTTAACCTTTTATATGACTAAAATATCCAATGCCAGATCATCAAGTTGTGTTGGAGTTTTACAAACGGAGATCCTTGCTTGCTAAGGAGGGGGTTGAACAAAGGGATGAAGTAATCAAACAGGTGGGAGGGTGCGAAAAGCGAGGTTTTATTACTTTGCGCCATTTTATCATTTGCTAAATCATCAGTTTCTCCAACAAAACAAAGGAGTTGTTGAGAAAGAGTGAGGCAGATAACGTGACAATGATGCAACAATATGAGCTTTCAAAGGAATGGATAGCCCATCAAGCAGATGTACTTTGCTAATCTCCATCAGACTAATCATCGGGATAACCGTTGGGATAAAGGTCAAGGATTTGGCATGTGTAGATCAAAACACAGTGACTTCTTGTGGAAGAGACAATGTGGTTAATGTCTGGATCGGCTTGGATAAAGAAGTTACACTTTTCGGGACTTTTAAAGAGCATACACGCTATGTTAATTCTCTGGCTTTTATACCGCCAAGCGATAAATTCCCCAATGGTATTTCCCCTTTATTGGCCTTTGATATGAAGATCTTTGAAGGCTTGATTGTTAGTGGAAGTAGTGACAAGAGCATCATGTTGTATGATCCGTTCAATCCCACCTTGCTGCTCTTTACCCTGGCTGGACATGAAGATAATGTTTGTTCACTCGATGTTTCTACCAATAATTTGATCGCTTCCGGTTCCTGGGATCGGTATTACCCCCTTCTCTGCCTAAATGCCCATGATTGTTAGGACTTGTCGTATTTGGGAAAATCTCACTTGCAAATTTGTGCTAAAAGGACATGGCCAAGCTGTTTGGTCCGTAGCATTTGTAGATAATGAGTCGGTATTAACAGGTTTTTTTTTGCATTAATTGAGGTTGTATTAACTGGAACTTAGCATCGGCTGATAAAACAATAAAACTTTGGAAAAATGGATCATTGCAGCATACTTTTTATGGTCATGAGGATTGTGTAAGGGGATTGGCCATTATTCCCAACGTTGGATTTGCCTCTTGTAGCAATGATAGGTAAAGTTGATAAACCGAACCTAATAATGCCTTTAATTAATAGTACTATCAAGTTATGGAGTTTTTCAGGAAATCAACTCCAAGAACTTGTTGGACACACTTCGTTTGTTTATCGCATATCATACATCCCACAAACTGGTGAGCTTGCATCTGTTGGGGAAGATCGTACGCTGCGTATTTGGAATGGTATCTTTTTAGTAATGCTTAAAACCCAATTATTTAGTGAGTAATGCGGAGTGTGTTCAATCAATCATTCATCCTTGTATATCCATATGGACCTGCCAAGTACAGCCTAACGGGGATGTGATCACTGGAGGAAATGATGGGATTGTTCGTATTTTTACCAAACATGAAGAGCGTAAAGCATCAGAGCAAGTCATCAAGGTTTTTTTTTGCCTTTATTCAACTCCCTGTCTAATTGGGTTTAGTTATTCCGAGAAAATATTGCAGAACAAGCAATTCCAAAGCAAGTCTTTTCTTAAAAGCCTCAAAGCTAACCCTGCTATTTTAGAAATCAGGTTGGAGATTTGAATAAAGATTCGCTTCCTGGAAGAGATGCCTTGGATCAGCCTGGCAAGAAGGATCAACAAGTAATGATGATAAATGCAGATGGTGTTGTTGAAGCTTATCAATGGTCGTTGAGTGAGAATGCTTGGCAAAAAATCGGAGATGTAGTTGATGCAATCGGAGAATCAAGGAAACAACTTTTTGAGGGAAAGGAATATGACCATGTCTTTAACATCGAGGTGGAAGACAGGCCCATGATGAAACTTCCCTACAATGTCAATGGTAATTTACCATAAAATGGAAATAACTTGAAAATTTGCAGAAAATCCTTATGCGGCTGCTCAAAGGTTTATATATCGATACGAGTTGCCACAGTACCATTTGGATGAAATTGCCAATTTCATAACAACAAATGTTAATCCAGCCCAGATTGGGTTCCAAAAGGATGAGTTTGTTGATCCATTTACTGGTAGCAATCGATACACGCCTGCTTCTGCTGCTGCTGCTCCTGTTGTCCCTGTCCCTGCCCCTGCTAATAGTACTGCTGCTCAAACTTATGCCAAGCCAGCAAGTACAATGGAAATGAAAATTCTTCCAGTGGTAGGGCGCAATTTTCAGGATTACTTGCTAAAAAGAATAGAATGATTTCTTAGCATTTAAACAAGCCAATCTGGATGGGATTCTTAAAAAGATTGGTGATGTTAACCGGGGATTAGATGCTAAGGGAAAGCTTGCTGATTCACAGCTAAAAGAATTGGCAATACTTGTAGAAATGTTGAAGAAAGAAGTAGAAGTACCTATGGATAAGGTCCACATTATTCTATATATATGTTCAACCTGGCCTTTTAATGACAGATTTCCCGGTATTATCTTTTGCGGATGGGGGGAGGGTTAATAAAAAAGGGTAGGACTGGATCTTTTAAGAATGATAGTTTCAGCAAAAGGGCCAATATTTGGAGGTTCTGTCGATGTGGTGCAGACAGTTTTTACGGCTGGACAACTTTTACCCAAGGCTTGGCTGGAAAGGAAGCTAGAGAGCAAGGCAGAAGAAATCAACTTTATGATTAGTTTGAAGCTTTTTGCGAATCTTTTTCAAACTATTGAAGGAAGGAATATGATGTTGAAACATCAAGAGTTGGTATTGCTCTATTTGTTACAAGTAGTTGTTGAAGGTACTGGGAGTGGGTAGATTATTCAAAACATATCTCGACATTTTATAGCAGAAAAGTCCAACATTACCTTACCATTAGCAACGATATATTTAAAGTAACTGTTGTTGTTGTTGTTGGGATAGGGCTAGAAGTGAAATAGTTTTGCTGCTAGTGGTGGTTCTCTGAGTGGTGGTGGTTTAAACACAACAGTGGTATTGACCATGTGTGAATATCTAGTAGATGTAACCAACTCTTCTACTACTACCCAAGTAGAGATATAACATGGGAGGGGGATGGGTAGTGGATTCCAATAGAACAGGATGTCGATGTATTAAGCCGATTATTAGCAACTGTGGGAACCTTGGTAAGCATTTTAGGAACAGGTAATATGATGTAAAAGAGGGATAGATGGTGAAATATGGATATTGCAAAAAAACCGAATTCTTTCAACTTGGATTTAAAGAAATATTGAAAAATACCCGCTTGAAGGGTCCAGAACGTTTAACACCACTAATAAGTATTACCTTTTTTCTTTGGTTCTTGCGAGTGACCTTATTAGATGAAATTGAAGGGATGATTTAAAAGTTCTGGATTTCATTACTTTTACCCTTTTGTTCTCTCTCGTGTGCGTGTGCGTGTGTGTGCGTGTGTGTGTGCGTGTGTGTGTGTGTGTGTGCTAAGAGAGGAAAAAGTCAACAAATAAACAAAGAAGGAGGAAAACATAAAAAAAACCAAATTTCTTTTTTTTTCTTTTTTAAAAAAGCGTAAATAACTTAAATCCCAAATCAATTCGTCTATAAACAATTCAAAAGCATAATAAACCAAGGTTCCCACTACAAAGAGGAATCATCATCCATCCGTTGCTTGTAATATCC
>QZWR01000170.1:0-29839 GCA_004114325.1 Zoophagus insidians | reverse complement strand
AGGCACAACACAAGCTGACCGATCTTCTTTTAAAGCGCGTTCGCGATTAATAATTCAAAGGGGAAACGAAATTAGGCGGGGCCTTTTTTGTATGGGAAACCAAGGAGGTCCACTTTCCTCGTATCTTCATCATTGTCACCGTCTTCTTCTTGGTTTATTTGTTCAGAGCCTAATTCCTCGTCGGTAGCGACGCGAGCCGAGCCGATGCCAGGTTGCTCCTCTGTGCTGCCTTGGGAGAGAATGAAGACACCGACGCAGCAGAGAATGACTCCAAGAGGGAAGAGCAGTGCTTGAGCGACGGAAAAGTCGGAGAACTCCTCATAGACGACTCCTCCAGCGACGACAGTTCCGACAATCCAAGTGGTGGTGAAGATGGGTACGTTGTAGAGGGACTCGAACCTGGCGAGTCCTTGGTTGAGCCAGTAGAGCTGTAAAAAGATGCAAGCGACGAGACAGAACAGGACCATGTAGGTCCCGGGGTAGGCGAGGAAGATTCGGCCCTTTCTTGTGGAGCCCACGAAGAGCAAATCGACGGTTCTAGCGAATAAGACGGACTGGGCGCCGAAGATGCCGGAGACGCCGGCGTAGGAGATTCTATGATAGCGGAAGATGCTCTGGTACGCAGCCGAGTCCTCCCCGAGCTCGGCCTTGATCGATTCGGCTCTTCTCGTAAACAAGATGACCCCGATGATGATGGAGCCGACGATCAGAGTGTAGATCATGAAGCGGGAGGTGAAGTAGATGGCGAAGAGAGCGTCCACGTCGCAGATGTTGTTGGTGTGCGAGGCGGCAGCGACGGACATCGTGCAGCCCACGATGATGATCGCAGAAGCCTTGATCAGACCTGGGTGGAGCTTCTCTCCGTGCATTTTCGGAGCGATGAAAGCGTTGGCCAGAATCGTGAAGGAACCCAGCGGTGCGATCACACTCTGCGGGCCGAAAGCAAGCGCCACGATGTCGAACACGGACGCCAAGACGATGCAAACCATACCCAGCAGCCAATAGGTTCGGTACACCGAACCTCGAATGACGTTACTCTGCTTCTTCGTCCAAGCAAGCTTCTGCAAGTTCACCCCAAAGTTGTTCGATAGCGCTGCTATTATTGCTAGCATCACGGCAATCACCCAAGATTGTTGGTCAAAGCTGTCACTCTGCGGGGAAATCATTAGATTGCTGAATGGTAAAGCCTCTACGAAGATGCCACCCTACATTTTCACTTGAACCACATTTAGAAGCACCGTCGTCTGACGTAATATTCGTTGCCATCTTGAAACGATGCTCGTTGTGTTTTTTGTTTTTTTTGACAAAATTTTTTTTTGTGCCATTTCAAATTTCAAAGAACTCCTTTGCACGATTTATCATTGGTGATGACTAAAATAGTTACAATATTTGATATACACTACCACACAACGGCGTGCGAAAAACGAATCTTGTTTTAAACTTTATCAGGAAAATCACAATCATTTTCTGCTAATAACTTCGAGACCTCAACCAGCACGGGCTTCAACACTCCGACGATGCTTGCAAGAGCGGCTTTGGCATCACCGGTGAGCCCCAGCTTCGTGAGGATGTCTTCTCTTGAAGGAGCTAGGCGCATGGCCATGCTAATTGCGTTGGACGTGAACCAGCCATGATATTTCATCAGCACAGTTTCGTACGTCACTTGGGCGCATTTGGGGGCAGTCAGGTCGTCTCTAGTTCCCAAGAGCTCAAGGTAGGTGACGATGAAGCTGACCGCTCGCTTCGACCAGAGAACACCGAGAACTCCGCTTTTTCTGTCGGTACGGACAGTCTCTCTTCCGCGGACTTTCAGCTCCTCGACTACGAGGCCTTGGATGGTAGCACCTTTCTCAGGACTCTTCAAAAAGGCCATTTCGATCTGGCCTGCACTATTGATGATGTCTCCTTTCAATTGGCTGGCTACCACTCCCATGAAAAGAGCATCGTAAATCTTGGCAATGTCACGGCAGGCTGCGATGAATTTTGGAGTGTCGATAGCATTGGTAGCGGGATCGAAGGAGGCCGTGAAAGCTTCCTCAGTTATTTGTAAAGGACCTGACATCTGTTGAACGTCGTCGTGGCACAAACAAAGTTGTGCAAAAAAAAGAGAACAACGAAAAAACAGAAGACAAACAACATAAGTTTTGGGTTTTCTTGGTTTGAATTAAGATCTCAAGAGCTTAGATAGAATTGGGTCGAGGAGCAAGGTGGATGACTGAGAAATCCTTAATGTTCAGCTCGCTCAGTTGGATTTGATCGTCCTGGAAGTAACCTCCGTTTGAGTTAGAGAAGCTGATCTGTGATGGGCTAACTCCTTCATGGTGTGAAATGAGGCACTTGACGAAGGCCAATTTCGCTTTGGTAACAGGAACGGTCAAGGAGATGGTCCTTCCCGTTGCCGTTTTAACAAAGATTTGCTCCGAAGTCTCTCCTGGAATCGGTGCAATCAAGAACTCAAAATCTCCAACATGGACAAGATTAAACTTGAAAGAAGTCGAAACAAGTTTTCGAAACCCTTCGGTGGTTGCATCAAGTACAGACCCATCTCTTTCGATAGGCACAATCATGATCTGCTTTTGGTAAATCACCCTCACAGCTGAAAATCCATCCACGCCGAGAATGATACCAAAAATTGGAGTTTGGATCTTTCGCGGCAAAGACAAAAAATTGGATTCAGAAGATTCACCGGTGAATAAGTCGAAAATCACACCAGGCCGAGCCTTTTCCAGTTCAGCAAGCGCTCTTCTCAGACCCAAAGGGTTGGGCGATTCAGGTAGCATAATATGTGAGCTCAGCCCAAACAATTGACAAATTTTCTCCGTGATTTGCTTCAACTCCGGCTTGGTGAGAGCTTTCAAGATAAAGCTTGGAGCGCACATTCGTTCAAATAACGGTCGAGATTGGTTCTTGGTGATAATTTCTAACTTCAAATATCCTAAAACTTCTAACGCTAATTCGGACCCAACAATCTCACGACATTCTTGGAAGATCGACCACAACTGCTCGTTTTCAAGTCTTTCCGAGCTCAGGTTCGGGACCGCAAAAGAACTAGAGCGGTTTACCGAAGAAACCGAAGAAGACTTGGGCCGCGACGGGGCTGGGTTTCTAGGGTTGCTCGTTGACGTTGTTGTCACTGTTTCTTGCTTTTCCTCCTTGCTCGTCTCGTCAATTTTGGAAGACGAAGAAGCAGGCTGTTCGTCCTTTTCAAGGTTGATAATTTCAACGTTGTTGCTTGAAGGAACCGTAGATGAGGGAGCTTTGCTGTTTTCAGGCGCCTGGTTTTCTCTTGATGCCTGCTTCTTTATCTCGGAGTCTGAATCTGCTTTCATTTGCTCGTTGATTGACACGGTGTTGTTTCCCGTCATCTTTTGCTTTTTCTTGGAAGTGGCCTCCTTATCGGATTCCTCTGGCGTGGAAGATTTCCGAGGACGCTTCGGGGGATCCACGGGCTTTTTTTTGCTTGCTTCGGTGTTGTTGTTGTTAATATCCTTTTGACTGCTTAGTTTGTCTTCCTCCTTCTTTTTTTGAGTACTCGAGGTGCTGCTGGTTGTGGTTGTTGGAACGATTGAGGATGTGGTCGTTGTTGTTGTCGTCGTTGTTGTGGCAGGCACGTTGGCCTCAGAGCGTCTGGTAGTCACCGTCTTGGTTGCGGGTGGAGAAGACGGGGATTTCTTCGTCCCTACAGGTGCAAGCGGCTGAACGAGAGGATTTTTGATCTCCTCGAACTGCTCCCTCGTCAAGTAGTTCACAGATGAGGAGCCGAGGTCGTAAATCCGAGAGCATTCGTAAAGCGTATCAAGGACTTGAGTAGTGTCTTTGTCGTCACTGTACAGAGGGCTGGTAAAATTTTCCTTTTGGCCACTTTCATTCAAAGTGAACCGAATTCGGAAGAGCTCCAGGATTGTATCGGTTTCAACTCGATCGATGTGTTCGGTCGCGTAGAAAAGCTCCGATTTTTGCTTTGCGTCTCGAGGGCGGATGTCTGCGCTCAGATCATTGGGGCGGTAGAGCCACTGGACTGATATGAACTTTTTGGAACGAGCATCTTCGAACATATCCAAGACTCGAGCAACAAATGGCTCACCTTCTTCCTCTTCGGAAGCCAAAAGTACGTAGTCGCCGACTCCGCAAATGAAATCACCTGTATCAGGATTCTGAACTCGAACTGCGTTGTATATGGGCAGCTGTTGCGCTTTCTTTTTGAAACTTGCGGGACTTTCATGGAGTGAGTTCAACAAATGGGAGAAAATCAAATTCTTCTTCAACCTACTAGCCCAAATGAGATGACCCTATCCAAGTACAGACTACTTTCTTTCTGCCCATCTGCTGATAAAATTTGATTCCTTTTTGAAAATTTTTTTTGAAAAAAAAAATTACGATTTCGCTCCAAAACCCACAACTCTCTCCACATACAATAAATGAAGACCAGAACGCAAACGAAAAAGCGTCCAAACCAATCGTCCGATGCAAGTTCCAAGAAACTGAGCAAAGGTCAACTCTGGCGAGCGAGACAGAACAAGATTGGGAGTATTACAGATTTGAAAGGAAAACAAGGTATCCTCCTGATAACAAACCGAGGAAGAGAGAACATGGGGACAGCAGAATTAGTTGCCTTTCTTGAACTTGATGAAGAAACTTCTGAAACCAGTGGAGTTGATGATAAAGACGTCCAAGACAAGCTGCAGGAAGAAATCGAAAAGCTCCAAGAGAAGAAGAGCTATCGTTATGATGTTGGAATGGATTGCTTGAGCGTGCTTAGCCTGAGAGAGGATCCTATTCAGGTTGTTTCTCACCTCTTTGAAAAAGTCATTGAAACCGGGAAGGCCCAGACCACTCACATCGAGAGGTTGATTCCACTACAATTTATTTGCAATCCTTCCTTAGAAGCCATCGTCTCTTGTTGCTCCGAACACATTCCTGAATTCTTCAAAGAAAATCAACCTTCAAGCTTTTCGATTCTCACAAAAACGAGGGGATCTGGCGAATCATTGGACAGAATAACTTTGATCAATGCAATTGCTGAACTTGTTGACCAAAAGGTTCATAACGTAGATTTGGATGAACCCGACACGATCATCATCGTGGAAATGCTTCGCAGTATTTGTGGAATCAGTTTCTTTCCTGGAGGGCTGTTCCGAAAGTACCAAAAACTCAATCTGAGAACCTTGGCTGAAAAAGTTTCCTCACCAGGTGGGAAGACAAAGAAAACAGATGATGATGATGCTTAGGATAGTTTAAATATTGTATTGGAGAGACGTCTATCGATTTCCCACTGCCTGCTGTCATTTGTAAAAAATATTGAACTAATTGGCCTGAACAGCGGTCGTTATGCTGGCAAGAACAGACAACTTGTCTGTTGAGGAGGAGGACTGTGTACTGGCGATGGAGGCCTCATTCACAAGAGGATAATCGCCCTTTCCGTTCTCGCAATCCGTGCAGCGGCACCAATCCCCGCATTTCACCTGACTATTGAAGCACACACAGTATTTCTTTGTGCATTTGGTTTTCCTACAAGTGCATCCTCGAGCATGAGCAAGCGCGACTTGCGAGTCAGCGGTAGTCGACGAGGTGGCAGAAGCGACGGGGGTTGCGGCGGTGGCCACAAAGACCTTGGTGTGGAAGGCATCGGGGCGGCGTTCTAAGACTTGTTTAATCGCTTCCTCTCGTTTCTTCTTATGTGTCTCGTTGTTTGCACAATCCACGCACTTGCACTCGTCCACACACATCTTACGCGCTGCGAAGCACTCGCAATACAGCTTCAAGCAGCGACTCTTTTTGCAGTTGCATCGAATTAGCGCGGGATCCCCATCTTCGCCTTCCGCTCCTTCCCCCCCCCCATCCTTGCTTTCGCCGCTGGAACTTCTCTGTTGCTTTACCAGTGGAAATGAAGTTGGAAGGTCCAGAGCACGCTTCTTCGTGATCCAGGCCCGTGGAGAGGCAGCGGCTGATTCGAGCTGATCGCCCGCCCAGTCTCCGTCACGAGGACCTGAAGAAATCGCCTCGCGAAGAGCGATCATCTTCTCGGCAGCCATTTGCATGTTTGGGGAGGTCATACTCGCCCGAGCTTGTAGGTTGAAGGACCGTGCTGCATTGGGCCACTCGCTCTTGAAAAATCTTGTCCAATAATCGTTCAATAACTCTTGTCTGTGCTTCTCAAACGCCTCTAGATCGCTCTTTTTCGACTCAATCTTAAGCTGCAACTGTTTGAGTTGCTGCATGGCTACTGCATCATTCGAAACCTCCTTACATGCCCTTTCCAGACTTGATGCTTCTTCCTGATATAGATCTAGCATGCCCTCGATCGCAAATAGCTTCGATTCAACCTCCTCGAGTTGTCGACATATTTTCTCTCGGTCTTCACTTTGCTCAGCCGGTGTGTATAGCCACTTTTTAATCTCTGTAGTCTGTTTTATTCAAATTCCGTCAGCCTTTCCGTCTTTAAAACCTTTAAATTTAACGTACCAATCCAGTAAACTCCCGGGTTGGCTGATCTTTCGAGGGAGCTTCATTTATGCTTAGACCGCGCAAACTACCCTCAGTCGATGCTGACATTTGCGTCAACTCCTCCATTTTTTCCCGTTTGAAAGTTAAAATTTTGAAAAAAAAAAATTAAATTTTTTTTTTTTTTTGTTTTTGCTATTTTCCAAGAATTGATGAATCCTCACTCAGCAGCAACTTCCTCAGCCAACACTTCAGAGTGATTTTGAAGAAAAGGTTCTTTCATGAAAATGTTACAATTTGAAAACACAAAAAGGTCTTGTTTGCGGGAAAGAAGTAAAACTTCAAAGGTTCTTGACCATTCGACATTGACGGGATAAGTTTCAGAACAGAAGAAAAACAATTGTCTAGCTTTTGGTTCCTGTTGACTCACGCTGTCCATAGATTGTCGAGCCCTAGAAAGTTCGTTTCAGTAAGCTTAACTCGCTCTCAAGTTTCTTCCTGGTCTCGGTTTCGGTATGTAAAATAAGAGTGAGAGCCTTGAGTTCAGATTCGCGCGAAGATGCTTCCTCCAACGCGGCTTTGACCAAGGCAAACATTTTCCAGAATTTGTCCTTCTGCGTTTTGGACTCTTCTCGTTCTCGCAAAATGGTATCCCTCAGAGAATGGTTCTCCTTTGAGAGACGTTCTACTTCATTCATCAAGGACTTGATCGTCGCTTGGAGCTTTTCGGGTGAGGTTGTTGTGGCAGTGATTTTTTGAAGAGAAGCAGACGAGGGAGCATGGGTATTCGAGGAGGAAGAGTTCGTGGAGTGCATCGCGGGCATCTCGTTGGCTCCTGGGACGAAGTAGAACGACTCTCCCATCATAACGCTTTGTGAAGCCGTCTTTTTCCACTCGGGTGTCAGAGTCACAGTTTTTATGCTGATCTCTGTCGGCGGGGGCGAGTTGGCAATCGCGTGATCGAACTCCTGAATAGAAGTCCAAGCCTCGTTTAGTGAGTTTGTGGAGGACGTGGGCGAGACGTTTGGGTTTGCTTGCAAGGTTGAGGAAACGTTCGCCGTTGCGGATTCAGATTGCAGGGTTGGCGAAGTAAAAGGAACAGGCTTTTGCAGAGGAAACCGAGGCACGCCAAGATTCTTCTCTCGCTCGCGATGAAAATCTATCAGAATGTTGAGAGCGTTCTTCGTGTTCGTATCTCCCTCCATCAAAGAATCTCGAGCTTCTTTAAACGCGATCGATGCCGAGCGATGGAAAGCTCGGGCTTCATCGAGTTTTCCTTCTCTGAGTGATGCGTCTGCTTTTGAGGCAAATTCCTGGCCTTTTTGTGTTGGAGTTGCGTTCATCGAAAACAGAAACTTGATCTCACGCTAACGCGAGAGGTTCCCAAAACTTTTTTTGCAAACCTTTTTCCTGCTTCAAAACAAGCAACAAAAAAAAGAAAAGCGAGACGAAGAACAAAGGAGAAATGTCTCAAATCGTTGGTTCGCTTCTTGAGAAAATTGGGGATGGCTACGTTCCGGCAGATCATAGAGAAATTCGATTCTCTTTCAAACCCTTTCGTGAAGTGACTTCTGCCCCAGAACTTGAAAGCTTTGCAAAACAACTCTCTCTCCCCGACAACCAATTATTTCAACTCATTAAAGGCTTAGAAAATAGAGATTGTCGAGTTTACAAGGATTTAGAACTGAAGCTGGATGAAACCTCGAAAACTTACTCGTTTGACTTCCTTCTAGTCAGTTCCAATGGCATCACAATTTTGAAGATCCTGAACTGGCAAGGTAAATGTGTTACCAATCCTGGTGAAAAGTGGGTGCAAACAACGAAGGAAGGAGCGCAGATCGAACACGAAAACCAACTCGTAGAATTAGATGACGTAGGCAGCCTCCTTTGTGCGTTCTTGAGTTCAAAAGGGCTCCCTAAATTACCAATATCCTCTTTTGTGATCTTTGCCGATTCCTCGGTGAACCTGACATTTTCTGACAATCCAAACATCCTAGTTGGGATCTCTGCTTGCGACCAATTCTTCAAGACCTTTGATATTACGAAACCTTTAGGATATTTGCAGTGGGGACAAAGTTTAGCGAGCTCTGTCTACTCCAAAATACGAGGGAGCACAGAAGCACAAGAATCCAAATCCGAAAACAAAGAGTTGGAAGAGCTTCAAAAGTGCCTTGACATTTATTGCCGCGATGACGTTCTCCAACTCCGTGATCATGACTATTTCCTCATCGGGCGGTTAAAGGGCTTCAAATACGACAACGATCAAAGAACAGCGAGAATGCTCGAACGAATTTGCGCTCGGTCCTCTCAAAGAACGAAGAAGTTTCTATTCGAGCATCCAAAATCCGGATTCATCGGCGCACCAGTTGCTTTTGTGACTGGAAATTTAGGTTGGGAACCACTGACACGTGTCGTGGTAGAAGGAACGGCTTCCATGGTCGCCTCCTTGGATGTGCCTCCAATAACAAATGTTCTATTTCAACTCAAAGACTGTGAGCATGTTTTGGAACTCGAAGTGAACGATATTCGAGCACTCGAACTTGGGTGCCTGCTCGTATCGTGAAGTTCTTTATTCGTTCTCATCAAAAGTTGTCGATTGACAACTCCATATGTGCGACTTTTTGGCTGAGCTGTGAATTCATTAATTTTTAAGGAACAATTGATGGGGAAAATAATAGACTTTGTTCTGTTCATTTGATTAAAAATAAGACAAATGTTTGCTTGTTCATATTTTCAAAAATAAGATATAGTGTCAATGTTTCCTTGTTTGTAAGGGAGTAGGGAAGAAAATGGTGCAGATCGTGAAGCACGGTTGGTTCAAAAAACAAAAAAATCCGATGAAACACTTTCTGTCTATGTGTTTCAAAGAATCTTCACACTCTTGGAAAACAGAACCAAATTTTAAAACTCAGAACCCAAGAACAAATGAACAACATTCCCCAGGAAATTGCCTTCCAGATAGTGGACTATCTGTCGCTAAAAGAGCTCGGGATTCTCAGCAGGACGTGCCGCCAGCTGTATCACTTTATTCATGTAGTCTACATTAACGATATGGTTAGAGAGAGGTTCTCTCCAGAATTATTAGAATCGTCCAACATGGATGCATTGGAGATGCTTAATTATTTAGATAACGAACAAGGTCGGTTGTCATGTGGCGATCACCAGATTGCTTGGATCGACTCCAACAGTCAATTGCACTTTTGGAATCAAGAAGGATACAAGCTATTTCCGTCGCTGACCCAATCTGTTCTCTCTGTCTCATGCGGTCGAATGCACACCATCTTTTTAACGGCGGACTTTCAAGCGTACGGGTTCGGGGAGAATAATCAAGGTCAACTCGGCGTGGGTGATTACGAGCCGAGACAGTTTCCGACCCAGATCCCTCTGCCAGCGGCTCGCGAAGTCAAGTCGATCTCCTGTGCAGGGGATTGCTCTCTCATCCTAACAAAAAAGTCTCCACGCGAACTTTACATTTGCGGTTATTTCCCAGCTGTGATCGCCAGCCTCATGTCCGAAGATAAGACGATTCCGAAGCGAGTGAAATTGCCTCAGTTGAATCCAAACGAATCGATCGAGCAAATCTGCTTAGGTGGTAAGCATTTATTAGTGAGCACGAACTCGAATCGATTATATTCCCTCGGTGATCCAGAATGTATTGGAAGAAGAAATGGGTTCATTGATATCTTTGAAGGAGTTGACATGAGATATTTTCCAGAAAAGAGCAAAATTTTGAAAATATCCGCGGGTTTCGAGCACTCTCTAGTGCTGATGAGCGATGGGTCTGTTTTCTCGTTTGGCAAATCCTCAAACGGAGAACTTGGTCTTCCTCGCTTTCAAGATGCGATGATCCCTCAACAAATCAAAGATGTGCCTCCCGCGATCTCAGTAGCTGCAGGAAAAAGCCACTCAATCGTAATCGTCCCATCAGGAAGAAAGAACAAGATGTATACATTTGGATTAGCGACACATGGGCAATTGGGATATGCGTGCTCATTTTGGTCATCATGTCAACCAAGAGAATCACAGTTCCCCCACCGCCGAAAATCCATTAATTTAGCGGCTGGGAGCAGCGACTTCAGTGTTTTCGCTAGTCCGTATGGCCAAAAGCTTTCCATTTTTGGAAGGTTTGGTTCCAGTGATGACTCGGCAACTGAAGAGCCCAGCAAGAACTTTTCTACTATTTTCGTGAATTGAGAACGCGTTTCATTTCATTGCTACTACTTCCTTTCCTCTTTATTTATCTTCTATTTAACTCTGTTGTTGTCAGCAAACTAACCTGCTAAGGATTCTGTATGATTTTATTTATTTGCCTTGTAATTTGCATTCAACTGAGAGGAGCTGAGACAATGTAACAACATTTTTTCGCTTAAATTTATGAATGTCTCCAGAAAGTTACAATTTTTCCTTGCTTTTCTTTGAAACCTTGTCTGCTGCTTTCTCTTCTTCATCGTCTTGAGTTTCGTTCTTGGTATTTGAAGTTTCAATAGATTGCTTAGCCTTCTCTTGCTTTTCGAGAACTTTCAGAAACTGCAAATCCTTTTCCTTTTGCCTCTTTTGGGCGAATTGATTCACACATGAGAGCGCAAATGAAATAATAATCAACAAAATGAACTTTTCAAAAGCCCATTTGATCCATCCGATTTCCTCCTCCTCCGCAGCGGCTTGGTGTCCAGAAGATAACTTTTTGATCAGATTCTCTAATTTACCTCGTAACTCTGCCTCTTTCGGTAACTTTGCTGTCACGACTGAAGGAAAGCTTTCAAGAAGATCAACAGCCAATTTGATCATGAAGTCAGTGTGTCTAAAGAGATAAACGAAGAAAATGACCTGTCCAGTCACCTTGACCAAAGCCTTGCCACAGAAGGTGGCCAAGAAGAAAGTCCAGAACGTGACACCGATCTGTCCACAAACAATCCCGACCAAATCGAAGGCAGCGTTTGGCCACGCGGACATCATGAAAACACCCCAGAACCCGTATCGTTCGACAAACTGGATCATCATCTGCTTCATTTTTCCGAGCGGATTGCTTGCATCGATCTCCAGCTCCTCCTTCATCTCCTCTTCAAGCGCCCCACCAGCAAGCATGGCAGCACGAGACATTAAATAAGGAGGCACCTCGCCCATCGCAGTACCAGCTCCCCAGAGCATCGCCGGGAACAAGCAACGAAGAATAATTTGAAACATAGTGGGCAAAGACTGGTCATCTTTGGTCGGGTTCTCGCACATTACAATGTTCGTGGCATACCAAATGTCTTGGTAGGAGTTGAAGTTCATGTGTCGGCATTCTTCAGCCGCCTTCACGACCTTGAAAATGTGGGGAAACAAGAACAGCATCCCGGTGTGCAGGCCGGTGCCAAGGCCGATGGACGAGAGGACGCCGAGACCGATCCACCATACAGCGAAGGAAACAGCAAAGTCGACTCGCGTGGAGTTGCCGGTCAAGAGTAACAGTAAATATCCAAATAGAACGATTGGGAGGAATTTTTGGATCAGAGGATGGGTTGAGAGCCAAGTCGCAGTTTCCTGCAAAAACTCAAAGACTTCTTCAAGGAATAAAGTCAACGTTGTGAATGGTCGCTTCAATAAAGTCAAATCCTCTCGTTGCTTTGCAAGTTGCTCTCTCTTCACTGCAGGGTCAACTACTGGCTTTCGGCCTGGAGACTTTCGGCGCGGACGAACACCTCCCTCAGCCTTTTTCGTTGGCATCTTCTTTTTTGTGTACTTTTTCTGAATTTTGTCACAGCCGATCGTCCAAAAGAGATTGGAATGATGAATTCGATTCTGAAGGTAAACGAGCTGTTTATTAATTTGAAAGATGATCTTCCCAAGTTTTCAATTATATTGGCCTTCTCCCTTTTCCGTGGTCAAACCCGCGCTTTTGTTTCTGATTTGACAAAGCAAAAGTTGAATGCCTTTACTTCTGACAACAAAAACGACCTCCTCAAAGCCTTAGTTAGTTACGCATTTGCAGTGACCGTTCTCTCACCTTTAGAAGTTATCTTTAACGAATTCGTTCGAATCCTTCGAGTATCATGGTCAAAGAAGCTCACAACTGCCTTGGCCCGAAAAATGGTTAGTTTTTTTTCTCGTTTGTCTAATCTTCGTGCACTAATAGAGTAATAATGAAAGCTCGCACGAAAAATTCGAGATGAAGAAGAGGACAAAAACTTTGAAACCATCGTTTCTAGTGAGGCAGACCGATTTGTGGAGCTCGAAATTGACTTGGCGATTGAGCTTCTCGAGGCCGTCACTCACTTGTACTTTTTCACTCGGATTTTGTGGAAAATCTCGCCAAAACTCGGGTCTGCTGGTCTAGCGACCGCAGTCTTCGGCACCGCCTCCTCCTTAATTTTGGGTCGAGCTCGTTTGGCAAAGTTATTTCGTGAAGAGCGGGAGGCTAGTGCGATATTCTCACACAATTTGTCCCGCTGTCGAGAAAACCTTGAATCCATCCAGTTTGCGAATGCTTACAGTCTAGAGCTTTCAAGAATCGAGCGTTTTGATGATAACCGTCAACGCATGGTCAACTCGAGAAAGCGAGAGAAGGATGTCGTTCGATTGTTCTCCACTTTGCTGCGACAGCTAGCTGGAGGGCTCTTCCCTTCCATCATCCTAAAGTATCACCAACAGAATGAGAGCAGGGACCACGCTCATCAGCATCAACATCAACACGGTCACAGCCATCATCACTCCCACCAGCTTGAGACAAATAAAACACACGCGGGACATCCTCAGTCCTTAAAGAATGATTCTCCGAGCAACATAGTCGCAGAGTTAGCCCAAAGCTCGGAAGCCTTTGACGAGATTCTCTACCACCTGCTGATTGTTTCAGAAAATTTTCACGATGTGGTTCGACTCGCTACGATTGGACAAGATATTGCTGAGATTCTTTCTGATGGGCACTTAGAAAACCTCGATACTCACATCACAAAAATCGAAAACATTGCTCCTTCTGATCCCTGGCTTAGAGTAGATCATCTGTGCGTCCGAGTCCCGCCAAATTTAGAAGTCAAGTTGGTCGAGGAGTTCAATGTGACGTTGAACTATGGAGACTCCCTTCTTCTTACCGGATCAAGTGGCAGCGGAAAAACTGCATTGTTGCGAGCGTTGTATGGCATCTGGCCCGTTTTCAAAGGAAGAGTGACGAGGCCATCCGACACCAAGTTGATTGTTCTTCCTCAGAAACCCTTTTGCCCACTTGGCACCCTAAAAGAACAAGTGACCTATCCAAATGACCCTGGCCTATACTCTGATGAAAGTGTTAAGGATGCGTTGTTGCAAGTCGGACTCAAGAATCTCGCGGTATCGCCTTTGAACGAGGTTCGCAAGTGGTCAGATGAGTTGAGCGTTGGAGAACAGCAACGTCTTGGATTTTCTCGTGTGGTTCTCCAAAAGCCATTATTTGCTTTTTTCGATGAAAGTTCATCAAGCTTGGATCTCGAAAATGAGACCAGAATGTATGAGTTGATTTCCTCCATAGTAGTCGGCGGATATGTCTCGATCGGACATCGAAAATCGATCGAAAAGTATCACTTGAAAAAAATTCACTTATTCGGAGCCTCTGAGCAGGGGCAGTGGAAATCGATTTTCTGAAAGCAAGACTGAGGAGGGGGAGAGAGATGGCAGTTATTGATACACTTGGGACTATTTAATGATGAACATAACTGCTGTAAGTCATCACCATTTTCAAGTTTTCATTCTTCTGGGTCAAAATATTCCAAGAGGTTCTCTTCAGGGGAAGGAGTACCTCGAACTTGTGTCGCTTTGGGGGGAGGTTTCATCCCTGATCCACAGCAATTCCATCGGCCATCTGGTAAACCACTTCCAGTCTCACGGGATTGGTAGTAATCGATATCTTGCGGAGTTCCAGGTTTTTCGGAGAGAATGGAGATAAACCAAGTGAGTTGTTGATCGACGATGCTGCAGCGATAAATAGTAAATCGTTTTCCGGTATTGGAGTCGACTTTCACAAATTTCGGTGTTTCAGTGTCGACATTTTCTCCAGCTCCTTTAGGGAAGAAGCCATCGAATCGATAAATTCCGTTGACTTCGATGGAACCAGCGTCCTCGACATGAAAACATAATGTGACACAAGGCAAAATCAGAGATCGGGGAAGGTGAGAAAGGGCAATCGAGTTTCGGTAAAAGTTGCGCGCAATACCTCCATAAGTCATCGGATCACGCAATCCACAGGCTTCGTGTCCGTGTAAAAAACGTTCGAAAGAGCTGGCATCAACCGCGTTGACCAAGCTGCTGAGTTTGTGACCAGGCAACTTTAGGAAACTTCGGCATGAGTCGGACCTTTTGCTGCAAAAATTGATGAGATCAACGACATGCATCACCAACAGAACAGCGGCTTGATATTGTTGTACTCGGTCTGATTCAACGTAAGTATTGGAATGATGATATTGGCTTGAAAGGATTTCTCGCCTCTCCGCTGCTTGCCTCTTGGAATCACGAGCGATCTTTATCAGACCGTTCAAGCAATCGTCGCGCTTTCGGCGGAAGTTTTCAGAATCCATTGAGAGGAGTTGCAGTTTGTACGCGGTGCAGACTTCACTTAATATCTTCTCAGCATCTGCAATTCTTGCAGGCCATTGCGAAGTAGTGAGGTTGTGCAACAACTGTTCGAGGCACTTATCCGTTCGAGTTGTCGAGCAATCACATAATTTTGGAATCAACCGCCGACCAGGATAACAAGCTTCCTTAACGATGAGAGAGAAAAACGAATCAGAAAACAGCGCCTTGCTGGAATCCATGGGCATCAGGGGAAAGCCTTCTCGAATCTCGCCATGCTCGTCAATTTCGATGCACAGCGCATCCAGCACAGCAATAATCTTGGGGTAAAACCTTTCGTCCTTGATCAACGGATGATACACGTTAGATTCGTGCTTTCCACGCTCTTCGCTTTGTTGGGGTTGCAATTTTTCATCGAGTAAGCGAACGAGACCGAAAATGACATCTTTTTCCAGAAGGTATGCCGATATTTCGCCCCGCTTCAAACCCAGGGCTTTGAGGACGAGGAAATAGTTGGCGTCTATGAATCGAACAGCTTCAACAGAGCTCTTTGGGAAAAATTTCAAGAGCGTTTCAGCCAAGCCAAGATTCACTTTAGGCTCAATGGAGCGGTCAATCATGTAGAGTAAAAGCTGAGTGAATATGCCACTGGACCGTCCCTCTGAACATTGAACCAACATTCGTTCAATCCAAACCTCTTCCTGAGTGATTTTGCATAAAAACCAGCTGCAGACTTTCTGTTCAACATCTTCGTTTCTCTGGAATGCTTGTTGTAACAAAGCAAACCAGATTTCAAGGCGATCCTTCTCAGATTCAGCGAAAATCACGATTCTCGTCAGAATGTCGATCGCGAACGTAGCGAGATTCATTTCATCACTGCCACTCAATTTCAGAGAAGGGGAGTAAGAGAGTAAAGATCTCGTAAAGTTCAGAAAGTCAGGGGCAAATACCATAGAATGACGGAGAGTTCTTTGATTATCCTCCCAGACCTGTTGAGCATGCAGGTGGATCCGTTGTTTTGAGGATATTGCTGCTTGACCTCTTCGTTTCAGTCCTTGAAGGACCCAAACTAGTTTGGCAGCAAAACTTAAAGATAAGGGCTTCGAAATGAGCTTGGAAACAGCGTCTGTGCCTTGGGGAGTTGAGACGTTCAAAGATGTTGATGATGGTGGAGTCGATTCCTCTTTCGAGTAAATTAACAAATACGCGTTGTTGTTGCGGAGACCTCCGGAAAAAGTTGCGCCACTTCTCTTTGAAACAGCTAAAGCCGCGGCTGAGTAGCCTGCTGTATTCGTTTTGCTCGCATCGTTTTGCGTGATTGGGCCTCCAAAGCATTCTTCCTCAAGATGATTTAAATCAAAAGGAGTTACTCTTTCATCATCGAATCGAAACCACATTTTTGAATCATCATCTTCGATGAATGAATAATAATGACCAAAGTTTGCGCCAGTGCCTTGATGTACAACGACACCTTTGAGAGAATACCAGACGTGAGGCTCTTCCCCTTCCGCAGCTCCTTCGTATTGTCTAAGGACTGCTTCCCGAGTAAATCGACCAAGGTCAATCCGTTGCTGGAAACTCACCCGATGATTCAGCTTTGTTGGCTGGAGAGTTTCATAATCGAAGTCAAATCGTTTCAATTGAAGGACCAAAATTGGAGGGAAATTGGTGATAAATTTGACCTGATCAGCTTCAAAACGGGACGGCTTTTCGGATTTGTCATTATGACTGCTTGGAGGAAAGCAGTCTTCACAAAGTAAGTCAGAAAGATGTTCAGATTTCGACCATTCCTCCAATGCTTCATCTAACGAGTTGAGAGCTCGTCCTTCATGGCCAAAGCGAATACTAAGAGAAATATAAAATGTCGACTCTTCTTTCTCGCTCCGATGCTTCTTCGGACAGTTACGAATGGTCAATGAGGTAATGGATGATACGAACAATTTTCGGAGCTCTTCTCGTTCAGGGCGATTCTTGAATATCTCCTCAAAGTAATCCATCATTAGCGAATAGAACTCTATGCAGTCATTCTGACTCATATGACCATCTGTAAGTCTCAGAATGGAACTGTTGTTGACAAACATTCTGGGATTGAAGTATTTTTGGTCAGAGTCGTTCAAGAATGAGAAGATGCGTTGCAACTGAAGAATTAAACCAAATCTCGATTTGGGTTTCTTCTTAACTTGGGGTTCTTCTGAGTTCAAGCTAACTTGGGCAGAGGGTGGGGTCTCTTCGTCGTCAATTCTTTCTAAAATCGATGGAATGCAGGTAGCGTTCAAAAGCAGCGATCTCACCCTTTTGCGCATGAAAAATTGCTGCAGGACGGAGTTTTGGTAACACGTTGCGCCTTGATTCACGAGACCGACGTAGGTCCCCGGGGCTCTGCGAGTGTCATCGGCACGAAAGTGAAAATCCCAAGACCGACCGGCACGGGACACTGGTATCTGCACTTGGTTGATGAAACCATCAAGCTTCACGATCAGGCTGCCAAAAACCTGAGGGCTTTTTTGAGCTAAAAACTTCAAAAGGCTGAAGCAGCGCTGCTTGGCTCCAGTCGAGAGCGAGGGATTGTGGGTAATGGAATCCTCTGACTTTCCTGATACTGCAAATAAAAATCGACGCAGAACTATATCAAAAATCTCCAATTCGTCACTTGGAGAACTTACTCGTTCGACCAATCGTCGGTAAAGCTCGAGAAGACCAATTAATGCAGGGTCGTCTCCTTGATTACCAAGTTTGTAGCTCGCCAGCTTCGAACGTACGACACGCATAAGCCCTTGGCAGTTGGAGGTGATATCTTCCTCGGTCCCAATCTCGACAAACTCATTGATGAACTGAAAGAACGTTTGACAGGTCGTGACACCATCAGGCAGGTTGCTTAAGGTCTTGAGAACGCTTGAAAAGACCAAGCTTCTGCTGCTTTTCAGAATTGCCAGTAAAACGCGATAGGCACTATCTCTAATTTGTTGATGATGGGATTCGAGAAGAACGTCGCAAAGACTTCGAGAGCTGCCGTCATCATCATCTGAAACCACGAGATATGGATGATTTCCAGAATCGTTTGCTAATTCCATCTCAATAAAAAATGCAGTGAGTGAAAGTTCGCAACGAGTTGCACCTTCCTCTTTTGAAACTTGATCGTCTTTGCAAGCAGAGTTGCCCAAGTCCCATAGAATCAGCTTGGTGAGATTCCTTGAGAGCTCCTTTGTTTGCGTGATCAAGTTTCGCTCGACAAAGTATCTCAACAGATGGACGAGAACTTTCAATGAAACCCCTTTCTCCCATTCATCTTGTGCAAACGATGAAGATGCTCGTGAAAAGAGTGCAATCACAGAATTCGCTACGTTTTCCGTGAAAAAGCTTTTGGAAAACTCTTGATACCGTTCAGCTTCACTGGGGTTTTCAAGGATCTCATAGCAAGCTCTCTCCGAAATTTGAAGTAAATAAATCTGTCCCAGCAATGTATTATCGGCCTGACTTTGGTTGAGCTCGTAAACCCAATCAAAGTTTGCAGAGAGGGCCCGTCGTGTCAATCCTTGCTCACTTGGAATAGCCATTAGTAAATCCCAAGTTGCCTTTCTCGTTTCAAACGATATCGAATTGTCTTGGATAAGCCTCATCAATCGAGCATGATATTCCGAGCCTTCAGCGCTAATGAACTGGAGAATATTCTCATGGGATCGCAATCTCATTTGGGGTGGAGTCGGACCGGACAAATTCATGCACAAAAATAGTTTCGCTCCGAATTTCGATACAATAGGACCAACGGCCGTAGATTGATTCAAAATACGGTACCGAGGAAATCTATGATTCTTTGGCATCCCAACCGGTTGAAGAAAATGTGGGAAAATAGTTGGAGGAGTTTCTGTCTCAATTTGAATTTCCAACTTGGATTCGTCCACGCCGCCAGCAAGGAGGGCTTCACGACCAAGTTTTTCTAACATGAGTGTCTTCAATTCATTGATGGTGGTGGCCTCAGAGAGGGCGATTGGAACTCCTTGGTAGTGCTTACTTGCTGCAACCACTTTGGGGGGAAAGGGTTTGCCTTGATCAGGCTGCACAACAGGTTTAAGAGTCTCGCTCGCTACTGAGAGCATACGATATTGCTTCTCCTGTTGATCGCCGATGGCGCCTTCCCTGGCAAAATGTCGCATATCATATTTTTTTGATTCGCCGTCTCGAAACCAAACTTCGTGCTCCTTTGTGCTTTGATCATAATTAAAGATGTACCCAGGGTACCATGCATAAGATTTTCCTTCTCTAAATCGCTTTTCGATAGCTTTTCCAATGTCTAAGTCTGAATAAGTCAGCAGATCATCGTGGTGGAGAACAAGATCAAATTTTGGAGCATACGAATTCAAAACGGGTGCGTGAGGATTCGGAATTTCTTGGGTTTCAAGGTAGACGGAAGCGAGACTAATACAACGTTGTTTCTGTTCATCTGATTGAGAATTCCCAAGGGCATGCATGATCTTCTCAAGGAAAGTGATCCCATTTGCATCCGAGCTTTCTTCAATGCGTCGTTGCAGTACTAGAAGCATCTGGGAAGCTTTTTGTGCAACAGCTTGGCTTGGAGTGCGAATAGCGAGCACCCAAAGGGTTTCCAAACCGTGAAGTCCTAAGAACGTGGAATCAATCTCAGTCTGAAAAATTGAGGAATGATTGACGTCCTCAAAATAAGCAGCGAAACAGTCGAAACCCAGCTTCGTACCCAACGAATCTAATGATAAATTGCATATCAACTCTTCAAAAACCTTTGCAGTTACTTCTGGGGAGATAATTTTAGATTTACCTGCATCCACTTTGACCAAATCTTGAAGCCACATGAACTTGAGATCTTCAAATTGATGCAACGCCGATGCACAAATTCGGATATTTTCGAAATCAAGGCAAGGGCGCGAACGAACTCTTTCCGCAATCAGACGTAAAAAGTCCAGAAGGAATTGCATTTTTCGACGGGGAGTATCTGGTCTAGTAATCAGTCTGACGATCCAAGAACTGAAAACACGGGAAGTCTCGAGTTCCTCGACGAACTCCACTTGACTCTTTTTCGTCCATTCAGGTCTGGGTCGATCAGGATTCGTCCATGCAGTTGTTGCGGGAATATCAGAAACCGCCATGTCTGGATGCAACAAGATTAATTGTTTGATGACAGAGCAGGCAATCAAAATCGACTCGTTGTTCTGCTCATTTGCTTGTTCATTCTCGGGTTGAAGGATGGCAAGACAACGACTCAGGAAATCTTGAAAGACCTTGTCCTCGTTCATTTTATCTCCCGTTTTTTGAAGTGACGTAAAACTTGATGGCAAGGGCACGACGGAAACACGGAGAGCATCGTTGAACTCTCCCAAGAGAAATGAACGTCTTTGTTCAGCTTCTTCTTCGTCACTTGACAAGTTTTTGGATGTTAGTAAAGTCCACAAAAGCTCGAGCAAAGACCTTGGAAGCTCTGGCGTTCTCGAGGTCATAATTGTGTTTCGAGCTGCGTGTTCAAGTTGCATAAGCTTTTTCGTGAAGAAGAACATATCTTCAGGACGTTCAGAACAAATGATGGTCGCTCGCTTTAATATCTTGATCGCAAAAAGGTCACCGTGGAGATGAGTTTGGTTTGCCAAATCGGTTGCAAGTTCTGCCAACAAGGAGTGAACAGCACCTCGGGCAGATTCGTGTTGTCCAACACTACTCTGGAATATCATATCAATTTGAGGATCTTCAAGGGCACCAGCTGTCGCCATGTATTCGAGTAAATTCTTTGATCGGGCAACAAGTGCACTATGAGTCTGGGAACCGGAACCAAATAAAACTTGAAGAACCTTTTTCTCAACAAGCCAGTTGCAAACTCTGGCATCATCCCAAGTGGTTGATGGAGTAGCGCTAGGATTTTCAGGCGAAGGGCTCGGATTCTTCGCACGGTCGATTTCAATTCCCCGAGAACCTTTTGAAAACGTACGGTACTTTCGAGCTTCGTCGCAAACGCGAATGAGATTCTCTAAGCCTAACTTTTTCACGGCAAATGCGTCGCATTCAAAGCAACGCAGCCAGAAGGAGAGAGAGAATTCGTGAAATGTTTCATCTTGAGAACCATACACGATCATCAGACTTTTGTGTAGTTCGAGGAGTTCCTCCGCTTTCTGACGTTTCAAAGTTTCTCCGTGGAAATTCTTGCTGATTTCGGAAACAGCAGCGTCAGCAAAAAGTTGTCTGTCTACATCTGAATTAAAAGCTGGAGTAATAAGAAGGTTGATGACTCGAGCAGTCAGAGGAAGAAAAGAAGGAGCAGGTTTTCCTTGGGTGCTTGGAAAATCACTTTGCGCCCACTGCTCGATGGGAACTTGTCCTTTCAGCATCTGCAATAGCATTGTGAACGTCCCATCTTGAGTTAAATCTTTGATAATCGACGTTCGAATACTCCCAATTCGTCTTTGTCCGTTGATTAAAATCTTCTTATCTTCGTAAATTCTTGCAGATTCATCTAAAATTTTCCCTAGTAATTCCAATCGTTTGATGCTTTTCAGGGTTCGGATCTCCCAGGAGATGATTTTCGCAGCAGATTTGAGAACATCCTCAAAATGAAATAAGACAGCGACGTTGACCATCCCTGCTAACTGGTTCAAAAAGATTTCGACCACTCCAATCATTACGTCATCAACAAACTGTCTTGTTTCGGGTTCTTCGAGTTTCTGAGCTGCTATGACAAAAGCCCGTCCAGATTCTTCAAAAGTGACCTGCTTTTCGACCTCTAATCGATTCTTAACATCATTGAAAAGTTTGACGTGTGGGGGTACATCGGTTTCCTCCCCATTTTGTCGTTTTGTAACACCCATTTGCTGAAAGTGAAGGTTCTCGTCCTGTTGTCTAGTAACACGTATATTCTTCCTCAACAACAACAATCTCCAAGAAACCTTGAAAGGTAGGCAACAACTCGACGAAATTTTTGTTTTCTTTGTTTTTTTTTGATTTTTTTCCACAAGATCTTAACCCTTTTCAAAGTCAAACTGTCCAACAAAGAACGAAACCGAGAAGAGATTGTTGCGCTGCAAATTGCAAGCACGGTTCTCGAGAGTGTTATTGAAGAAAACCATAAGATAAGACAAGAATTGACAAAGAAACTTGAAAATTTTCAAGAAACTATTTTCGTAGTTTTCGATACCGCGGAGCAGCAGTTTGAGGGATATAGTACGTTAGACTCATCGGGAAACTATCTGAAATCTGGAAACTCGCAAACTCGTCGTTTTTTTCTATTACAAATTGCCCGGTTGGAAAGGGAGATACACATAATTGATGCAAAGATTGATCAGCTATCAATTGAACGAAAGGGAGTGCTTGATTTGCTTAGCCGGTTGTCCTGAACAAAGCAAGTGTATTCGAACAAAGCAAGTGTATTCAAACAAAGGAAGTTTACGACACTAGTCTAGTCTTTCCATACGTCTGAACATAGTTGCATTTTTTCTGTTTCGCAGGTAAAATCGATAAAGTTTTCGAGCTCTGGCCAATAATTTCTCGCGGCTCGAATCAACCTTTGCAACAACGAGTTTACGCTTTTTAGAGCGATCTCGGTGGATCTTGGGTGCAGCTGTTTCCTCTCCACATTGACTGGCATGTGTTTCAAGTTTCCTAATATCCGTGAAACCAAGCGAGCAGATGGGACAACTTGCACTGAAAGTGTTTTCCATCTGGGTATTTTCGGTTCGGGTTGAACTCTGTTCGAAAAAATTTGGGTTTGATTTTTGAAGTTTGAATGCATCGGCGAATTGCAACCCTGTCCCCAAGCTTATCTTGCATCCGTCTTTCCAACAAGGAGCAAGAATGGTTTCGCGTATTTAACGGAGAAGACAAATCGATTTCCTCCAACGTTGATTTTTTTGAGAACTTGGAAGTTAACTCCTCTCGTTCTCAATGGAAAAAAGCCGGAGTTTACTCCATAGCGACCTGGAGAGAGCGCTGGGTTCTATTAGCCTTTCCGCATGGCCGCGCAAACGTTTATGAAATCATTTCAAATAAGCTAAGCCTCGCTTCAAGCTTCGATTGCCCATTAAACGTATCAGCTGTCGTGATAATGGAAGACGAAGTCGATGATTGTGCACTGATCGTCTTTGGAACAGACGAGGGTCCAGGAGCCTCAAGGATCCACGTGACCAGAATGACGTTTTCACTCGAGTCTCTCTCCGTTATGCATCTCAAATCTTGGCGCTGTAACGGAGGGGTGTCATCTCTTTCCCCTTTTGGTCGATTCGTGCTCACGGGATTCTCGAGTTGTGATGGGGTCGGGATTTTTGACCCCTTCGCTTTCAACTCGATTTCATCACCTTCTGTGCAAATGAGATCCAAAATCATGCCTTCTACGACATCCTCGCCGCGGAAAGACCGAATAGAAAGTGAAACAAATGATACAATTCAAATTATTATCGAAGGGGACGGCATACCCTTGTGGGTTTCGGCTACAAAAGAAGCTACTTTCATTTTAACGTTGACTACATGCGGGACTTTACGAGTTTACGAAGCCAAGAAGTATGATTTGCCAGCACGGACAATTTCCCTTGGATTTGACGCCATCGGGATCCAAATTTTGAATGAAACTGATGTCGCAGTTGGTGGATGTCGTGGTGAAGTTGCCGTTGTAGATTTGACCTCGGGACAAGTGTCCAAGTTTGCCCGAACGAAGGAAGCTGCCCGAGTCGATGATTTTGCGGTTTGTAGAACCGGCGAGAAACTCTTCTTAATCCAAACAGATGCAGATGATGATGGAATCATGAAAATATTTGATTTTGGTAGGGCGGCTTTGATTGGGAACTCGAGGATTAAGATTTCTGACTCCGATGAAGAGGAAGAAGAAGGTGATGATATTCGCTTTGTAGGGACTAGTGATTTCTCGAAAATTGACTTTTCAACGGAAGCTATGAAGTTAGTTGAAAAATCTTGGGAGAGCTTGGAAATGAATTTTGCTTGAGGTTTGTGTCCTTTTCGGGTGCAACTTTAACGACTGAACTAGACTCCTTGTCAAAACTCAAAACGTTTCCGACGAGCGGGATACTCTGCGCTGGGTAGGTCAACAAAAAAAAGTTTCTTTGTCTGTAGGCCAAAAACAGGGTGCATCATGATGGATGAGGCACGAGACATCTCCCCTTTTACGTTCCTTCTTTTCTCTTCATTATTAGCTGCATTAGTAACCTATTACCTCTTCAAATTCTTCGGGTCAATCAAGGAACCAACTCAAGTGAAATTTAAAAGACGAACACGAGAGGAAGAAGAGGCAATTCTGAACAATCTACGTGAGCAAGTTGAGGACGAACAGCCTGAGGAGGAGAATGTCATTATCGAGGGTTCTGACGAGGAAGAAGAGCTTGACAATAATCAAGTGACTGAAGACACTCAGGTCGATCAAGCTCCTACAGGGAAATTAACACGTAAAGACATCCACAAGATTGAGAAAAAGAAACAAAAACAAGAAAAACAAGAGGCCTGGCAACATATGCTTGAACGTGAAAGGCGACTTCGTGCTCTCCGTGAAGACGAAAATCGTGAACATGAAAAATTCGAACAGGAACGTGCTGAACGATTAGGTCTTGGGAGTGAAATAACAATAGCTCACAAACAGCCGACATTAGAAGATTTGGAATCAAGCATTTTTGATTTTTTGAAGGGCCGTCAGAGCTTAACGGTTTCTGAGCTGAAGACGAAATTTCAGGATTTCAAAATTGAGTCTTTAGGGTGCCTATTGGAAAAATGGATGACAAAGTCGCAGCTCCCTGTCTTTATTATGAATGGCAACACCATATATCGAATAGATCTCTCTGATCTTGAAAAGGTTCGAACGAAAACCAGAGAGACCGGGTCTTTGAGCCACGAACAAGTCCTTCCAGTTCTATCTCCACTCTGCTACAATACCACTTGAATGAAGAACCACTAAGGAGCCTTTCCCTGCTGAGATTGCACATATCTCTTGAGTTTTTTTGTCAGACTTGAAAGAAACAGGCCAAGCACCGGTTCGGACAACATTTCTGACTTGAAATGCTCCATTCGAATTTGCAGAGACAAAATTTTGGCCAAGTGGGTCAAACGCGATGAAGTGAAATCCTTTCAGAGTTTCCACGGGAGCGGCGGGTTTTCGCATGTCCCAGATCTTAACGACTCCATCATCCGTTGAACAACTAGCAAGAGAGACACCATTCTCGCAAAAGGATAACTGACTGGTTGGGAACTTTTTGTTGCCTTCTAACGTTGCTTGTAATTTCCCTGATAACATATCCCAAACATCTATCGAACCATCCGATTCACCACTTGTTGCAACCACGATGCCGTCGGGATGGGAGGCTATGGCGAGGAGGGAAGAGGCCTTTGCTTTTTGGGAAGAGACCATCGTTCCGGTCTCGAGTCGGTGAACGTACCAGTTTCCTTTCAAATCTGAGGTTAAACTGTACTCTTTAGTCGCATGGATACAGCAATCACTCGGAGGACCATGCAATGTGCTCACGGAGAGCTCTTCTAATTCCTGGTTCAAAATCTGGAGTTTTGAATCTTCAGAAACAACTAGAATCTTCTTATCATGAATTACCCGCAACTTTGAAATTGGTCCAGAGACTTGCTTCGATCCAAGTAAACTGTTATTCAAACGAGAAATGATGGAAACCTCGCCATTTTGGGTGCCTATCGCATAAATAGCTTGGTCTTCATCGACATCAAGACAGGTCAAACCGGTGTTGGCTTTAAACAATTCGACAGGCTCCCACCTCAAATCTTGAGCAGCGCTCGCCGACGACTTCCTCTTCTTAGAACGCGAAGCTTGGAGGGAGCTCGAAACTTCATTTATCTTCTTTTGTTCTTCTTGCGAGAAAGGGACAATTTCTCCATTCACTTTAGCCTTTGAGCTTTCGCGAGATTGTGTTGCTGGGGTAGATTTTGAAGCGGGAACTTCTACTTCGTTGGAAGATTGGCTCACTGAAGTTGTTGTGGAGAGGGCGAAGCGAGCCGCATCGCGTTCTTTGACAAGCCGGGCGATAACGCGACAAGCAGCATCATGCTGATAAAGTGAATGAGCGAGTTCTTTTCTCGTTTTATCGAGGGTTTGGCGAAGCTTGAAATTTTCCAACATGACCGAATCCCATTCGTTTTGAAAGGCAGATAAGAGAGCAGGTATCGACGATCCATCAGAAGCGCGTGGGGGAGTGTATTCAATCTTCTGGGATTTTATGTCAACCAAGTCTTCAGGTTTCAAAGACACTCCGGTGACTGGGCACTTTCCAGTCTGGAGAATCGCTGTTTCGATGGTTGAGCGTTCGTAAATTAATCCTGTTGGTATTGCTGCAACTGGGTGCGCCGGAGTCGAATTTGAGATAGAGCACCTCAGCATGTTTTCAAACACTCCAAACACCACAAAAAAAGAGTGATTGTTCAAAAGAACTCGGAAAAATGAAGAGGTCAAGAAGACATCAAGCAAAGGAGGGAGGGAAGAGGGAAAAGATTACCCCACAACCCTCCCAAGCTCAAGAGTTGGTAACAGCAGAAATAGTTCCCGGCAAGAAAGAGCCAGTTGAAAAAAGTGCGAATTTGAAGAAAAAGCTTTTAAAGTTACCCATTCCAGACATTAACAACTACGAAGGTGCCTTGGGAGAATGGTTTGATATCATTCATGAAAGAAGCAATCCATCTGTTAGTAAATTCGAAAGGGGTGAACCATATGCAAATATTGAGAAAGCCGAAGGCAATCCCTGGGCCCTTGTTAAAGAAGATATCTCCGCCATAAAACTCGAAAAGGGCAAGGGACCAATAGCTTTAGTAATATCTTCCAGCGCAGATCGTGCCTGTGAAATTTTCAAGAAATTTAAGAGTTGCCCTTTCGCCGTTTCGAAATTGTTTTCACGACATATGAAAGTTCAAGAACAAGCTGAGTTCTTAGAAGCTAACCGCGTTGGTGTTGCAGTTGGAACTCCAAATCGTGTTCTCAAACTTTCCGAAGATGGTTTCCTGAAACTTGAATCCTTGAAGTACTTAATTATTGATATGCACTTAGATATGAAATCTTTCAGCGTTCTCACGCTTCCCGGTGTCTCTGAAGACTTCTACAAGTTTTATCGAGAGTTCATACTGCCTCAAGAAGAGTCACCAAAGATTATTCTATTGTTTTGATATTGAAAATATTTTTTATTTGACTAACTTATGAAAGTGGTCAACTTCTTGTAAGTTTGTAAACATTTCCCCGTCCTCAGTGTGCTTCTCGAATGTTCCTCTTTGCCTTACCAAGCTCAGTGCTGTTCACAGTTTGAGCAAATCGCAAAGAGCAAAGGGTTTCTTGAGCGTCATCGTGGTCTGGGCTTAGGTTTACGATCATCAACGTCTTTCCATCTCCACTTAAGCAAGGGCTCAGAACATGCGTTAGAACGGAGGATCTGAAAGTAACATGGCTAGCTTTATCCTTGATCTGCGAAAAGACAGTTGTCAGTGCGGACAAGCTTGCGTTGATTGCTTGGGTCTCCTTCTTTCGGTCACCCTCGGCGTTACTAGACTTGAGCCTTTCGCTACCAGCTAAATCGCACAAGTTCAGTGTCCCAACTAATTCCACGCCAGGCTTTTCAAGATTTCTTCCCACAAAATTGATTGTAAAGATTGAGTGGGAACGACTTGAATCATGGTTCTTATCAGTCCTTCCAACTGCTCGATTTGCACTGGCTTGCTCTAGAAGGATTTGAATTTCATCAAGTTCAGTCACTTTAACGCGTCGAATGTTCGTGATCATGATCTTCCCATTGTTATGTTGTATCTTCGGTGTGTTTTGGTCCTTTTCGTTGGTCAGAAGATCCCTGATTTGTTCGTTATAAATCTCTATGTAAGTACATTCGGTTTCGTAAACCCAATTCTTCTCCCTCATGTTCGCAATCGTCCCAAGGATGTGCTCAATGGACCTGGGGATGATTCCTCGGTTCATGGGATCATTGATATCACCTGTCAGAGTCCATGTTTTCCCACTGCCGGTCTGACCATATGAAAACAAGCAGACATTGTATCCATCTAACGCACTTTGGACAAAGGGACAAACTTCTTCAAAGACCATTAGTTGAGTCGTATCGCAGTCAAAAACCCGATTGAAACTAAAGCTATGACTTTCACAAGTCGAGCTTGAAGAAGTTCCGCCACGGCGTTGTTGATTTCCACGAAGCTCTAGCATGAGCGAATTCCCATCCAAGCCACAACTTATCTCACTGCTCTCACCTTGGATATCGGTTTTCTTCGCAGGTCGAACTCGGGCAACCACTCGAATATTTCCTTTCAAGCTCTGCAATTCGTTGAGTAGGTTCCTGCGCTCGGTTTCGGTCTCAAACAATGCGTTTTTTAAGCGGATGATCTCCTGTTCCATATCCAGGTACTTTCCTTTAAAGGATACCGCATCATCAGCCCGACGTTTAAGAGATTCAACCTCCATAGACTCTTCGATCAACTTTTCTCTTTTTTTTGGAGAAAATGTAGTCTTCTCCAGGGCTGCTTTGGTGGCTGCTAGCTCATTGGTAAGTTGGCTCACTTGAAGACGCAGTTGAGTCGAATCAGCGGTTGCTTCGCTATGCTTTTGTTTTTCGACTTGGAGTTGTTCCATAACTCTCTCCATGTTCTCCCGGGTTTCAACGTATTTGGCAGTCTTCATGGCAGCATCGTTCTGGGCGTGTTTTAAACTTTCCATCGCTTGAGCACATCGTTCATCTGACTCAGTAAGTTTCTTTTCCAAATTTAAGACGCGCGTAGTAAGTTCTTCAGATTTTTCTCTTAGTCGTTCAACAGACGCGTTTGCTTGAAACAATTTTTCGAGAGTACTGTCACGTTCTTTGAGTAATTCATCAATCTTAGCTTCAAGCCTCGATTTCTCTTTTTCTAAACTCTGAATCCTTGCTTCACTTACTTCTCGAGTTCTTTCTAATGTCTCCAAAGCTTTGGACATGTTCCCATCCTTGGAATTCAATTTGTTTTCCGCATCTTGAGCTCGTTCTTTCAAGGATTGAATCTGAGTGTCTTTTGCTTGAAGCTCCGCTCGGGAAAAAGTGGAACTTTTTTCAATTTCATCACATTTGGCTTGAGTCTCCTCATATTTCTTGCGAGTTTTTTGGAGTTCCTCTTCACAATACTGGAGCTTTTGGCTAAGCTTTGAGGTTTCAGATTCCATTAAATTCTCGCTTTTCAACTTGTACTCATTGTAAGCGGATTGAATTGTGACCAATTCATCTTTGAGTTGTCGGATCTCGTCCGAATGTGTTCGAGTTACTAACTCCGCAACATCAGCTCGCTTTTTTGCTTCTAAAAGTTTGGACTCGGTTTCAGCAAGTTTAGCTTCTGCCTCTTCCCGTCTGGACTGAGCGAGTCGGAGATCTTCAAATGCTCGATCTACTTCCTCCCCCAACTGGCCCTTGACTTTTAGCACTTCTACAAGACTCATCTATCTTTGTTTTTTTGTTTCGTTTTGATTTTTTTAAACCAAAAAAGAACGTTACAATTTTAAAACGAAGCCATGCTTGCAGATCGCACGAACACGTCTTCACCTTCAAGAAGGGGTTCGAAGACCTCGCTACCTGAGGGAAAGGTCCTTCCGATTCCTGGATGGATTTCCAAAGAGTTTCGATCCAGCAAACCGATGGAAGATCCTGAGAGTGCGAAGGACATCAATGACGAAGAGTTCCAGAAACTTCTCCGATCATTACCTAATTGCCTCGATCTCTATGAAAAGGCGTTTGGAAACGAAGAATTCCGAAAACTACAAGACAAGGAGGTTCTTCAGAAAGGAACTCTGACTGCTCAAACTATGAAGGACTTGAAAGAATTCCTCAAGACAGAAACAACACGCCTTGGAGAAGGTTACAAGAAACTTCGGGATAAACGAGATTTGCTTGCAATCGAGCTTGCAAAGCTT